>CAJHNH020001017.1:0-29883 GCA_905116865.2 Candidula unifasciata | reverse complement strand
CGCATTTCAACACGGTGACTATTTGGGACCCAACAGGGCGCCTATGAAACCACCTTTTGTATAATCTGTTTTCTTTTTTTCACCCGAAAGTTTCTCTTTTGTGAGGGCTCTCAGGGGTGTTTTTGCAACGACATAAACACGCTTCTGAGCTCGCTGTCAGAGAAGAAACATTGCGTTTTAATACGTTATGACACACTCGCATATTGATTGAACCAGATCAGGGGGGGTGAAACATGTGCTTGCCGTTTTTATGATGGATTTTACGGCACTAGTTTTGGTCCCTCTCCCAAGAAACGCCAGATGGCCCCGTTTCGTTTCAGTTTTGTCTGACATCTATTTGGAAAAGTATGTAAACAACTTGATGTTGATCTGGAAATATATCGCTGCGTAAGCACAAATAACTGTGGAGGGGATTAGCTGTCTCATCCTTAAAACTTTCTTGGGACATAGGAAACATGTCCTGGGGTACATCTGTTTGGCCAGATTGGGTAATTTGTGACTGGGGGCGTCTCTTGGGGTTTTGAAAATTACGAGATAATGGGAGTTGAGGACTGATGGTCCTCTGTTCTTTGATTTTTCCTAAAGAGATTTTGTACAATGTACATTACACTGAGATTATGATGGTGGTGACTGCCTTTAGTAAACAATTTAGTGACTCTATCATCCGATCTCGGACATCAAATTGCCTATAACCACTAAACGACGTCACCGTCACCCTGCCAATTGTTTCCATGTCGGGTAAATAGTCCTTCATTAAACTGGGATCCCTTTATATTGTCATAACATGGTTTGCCATTCACTGTAACACCAGATAATTTCTTCTGGTATGGGGTCGACCATTGTGTTTGCAAGTTTTCTAAAAAAACGCGTGGACAAAATACTGTTCTTCCCCCACTACCTGTAGGCCCAGCTATTAAAGCCGTAAAGGGATGCTTTCATCTAGGGTCCATGTTGGTTAATGTGTTGACAACAACAACCACTACCCTAAGACTAACTAGGCCCCCACTACGCAACATCAAGCAGCAATCTCATTGGTTCTGGCGTAAGCCACGCTCACACCCCGCCACGTCCCCCGCTTTGCCCCTGTGCGTCAATCTCATTGGTTCTAGCAATCGAGTGAGGTGTGTGGCCACAACCCGCTACGTCCCTAAATAAAAACCAGCATCGCCTTTCACTACTCCGCATAATCAATAAACAGCCAGTTGTCGTTGCACTGTCCAAACAACTAAAATAACTTTTGTCATTCGTAAAAACTTGACGTGGCGCTTTAAAAAAAAAAAAAACAACAATTCAAATAACAGTTTGTCATTGTTGAAACTGGGCACAACCCAAATAACAGTTTGTCATTGTTGAAACTTGGCGTGTATTTTTCCTGAAGAACCGGGGCATAGTTTTTTTTTTCTACATTGTGAAAAAGGTACTACAATTTTCATATCTTTGTCGTTTTATGTATATTTTTGGTTAACGTTATTCTGATTCGTTCTTTTTTTCTCTTACATTCCTCAGATATATATCATGGCTACACCACAGCCATTTCCCTGTCTGGTATGGGACCAGTTTTTCTCCAGACCCGATGCTGTGAAAAGACATGTAAAGAATGTACATGACAAGGAACGATATGTGTGTTCCTTTTGTGGCCTTAGTTTTAGCCGCACTAAATCACGTGAAGAAGGAGCACAACAGGGGGCCATCAAAAAGACCCGCAGACGACCAACAAACGACAGCAAAAAGACAGAAGACAGACATAACCGAGACACAAGACCAACCACTACTGGACGATAGTATACCCATTGACGAGACTGAATTAGAGAGTATACTTCAACAAATAACTGACGACGACAACGAATATGACATAATAGACAACTTATTAGACCAAGACGACCTAGAGACGCTTTTTGATCAAATGGTTGCCGACGACGTAGTTGTTGTTGTTGTTGTTGTTATCGATCCAGCGGCGCATGAGCTTTCGCCTCTTTGGCCCAATGCCATGTAGTGGAATTTGCATGTTTTCACAAGCTGTTCTTTTCCTCCGTACAAGGTGTTCCAATTGTCTGGTCTCGGAGGGAGTAGCGTTCTTCTTGTCTCACTGAGTTTTGGGCACTCAAAGAGATGGTGTTCAACAGTTTCGTAGGGGTAGTTACATAGCTGGCACTCTGGGGAGTGTTGTGGCTGTATTCTGTTTAGGTGTCCATTGAGTGGAGTATGTTGCGTTCTAAGTCTGAAGATGGTGGCCTGGTCCCTTCTTGTTAGATGGTTAATGCTGGTCATTAGGATCAGGGGCCAGACATATTCGTATTACACCTCTCTTCCAGTGTCTCCCATGGCCCATCTGTTCAACCAAGTCTCTTTGTTTATAGCTCTTATCAGTGTTTTTGCTGTCTGGAGGGTTGTCGCTGTAGGTGGTTGTTCTTGTGTTGCTCCTTTTCTTTGCCAATCTGTCAGCTCTGTCATTACCTGGTGTGTCCGGAGTGACCTGGAATCCACTGCACCACTATTCCGATGGTTGTATGAGGTAATAAGCTGATCAGCATCCAGGATTATCTTGGGGCTATGTCAGTTCTGCAGCGTTCACTAGCCCTCCAGAGCTTAGCTTGAAGGGCAGACATTAAATCTGTGAAGCTAACAATATTTTAGGGACATTTAAAGGGTAAACATCCATTACAGTCTTTAGGTGGTATAGTGCTGTTTCCAGTGCAATTATTTCAGCTTCATAGTGTTTGAACAGAATTCCCCGCATGCATCAAAAATCTCTTCAACAGATCCATCGGGATAACCTATGTAGATTCCGTAACCTGGGCCCTGCTTTAATGGTAGCTTTAAATGCTGATCCATCAGTATAAACATGTATCCATTCTTGGGGTAAGAATCAAGGTCTTTAGTGATGACGTTCATAAGAGCGATTGGGTCGGACTGTTGGGTTTCCTCGCCTACCAACTTTAGTTCGGACTTCTGGAGTCTTTAAAAGCGAGCATGTGGTGGGTAGGTTTCTTGCAACATTCTGAATTCCTGACGTCTTTCTGAGAGGTGGTATCTGTGTCCTGAATTCATTAACACAGTGTGTAAAACCGATTTGTGCTTTATTCTTTGTTTGTATTCCCAGTTTTCTACAAGATGTCCATTAGGATGGTTACGATTTTTCCTAATGCATCTTTCATAAATTTCTAAAGGGCTTTTTCTCTCCGCAAACCCGAGGGGTTCCACATTTGTATGGATTTCACAATGTAGCAGTTGGTGTAGACTGCATAGCTCCGCAGATTAATCGGAGGGCATTATTTTGTACTCTGTCAAGAGTCTCTCTAGGTTAATTTTGGAGCAAGTTGTAAGCAGTGAGTTGTTGTACTCTATCACAGAGCGAACATATCCTCCTAGATATAAGCCCCTCAGTTTTCCTGTGTCTGATCCCCATGATGTACCTGCAAGTCTCTTTAATAACTGTAACCGCCTCAATGCCTTATTCCTGATGTTTTCAATATGGTCTTGAAGCTGAGCTGCCGGGTCAAGTGTGACTCCAAGGTATGTGGGATGCTCTTCTTTCATCACTTATTTTTATATGGTGTTTGTCTAACCTCAGGTTAATATTCTTCCTTGCTACTTGGTGGCTTTTGGTAAAGATTGTGTAGACCGTCTTTGCACAGTTAACCTTGAGTTTCCATCTTTGGCAGTACTCATGCAGTCTTTCTAAGGTCTCCATTCAGTCTTTGGGCTCCACTTTCCACATTTTCATGACTCTGCCATATTGCTAGGTCATCAGCGTACAAGGCTTTTTCGGCCTTGATTTGTTCTGGCAGGTCATTGATAAAGATTAGGAATAGTGTACAGCTCAATGATGAGCCTTGTGGCAAGCCCTCCTCCAAGACTTCTTTAGAAGAGATTGCGTTGTGCATCTTAGTCTGGATTGTTCTATCTATCAGGAAGTATTTCACCCAGTTATACAATCTGTCATGTATTCCTATGCTCATTATTTTCATCAGGAGACCTTTTCTCCATACTCTGTCATAGGCCTGCTGGAGGTCGACAAAGACTGCCACTGTGTGTTTCTTATTCTGGAAGCCATCATGTATTCTTTGTGTCAGTCTGAACAGCTGGTCTTCTGTGCAGTTGTTGGTTCTGAAGCCAGCCTGTTCATGGCATAGAACACCAGAACTCTCAAGGAACCAATATAAGCGCCTGTTTATCATTCTGTCTACAACTTTGCCCAAGCATGATGTTAAGGATATCGGGCGGTAGCTTTTGGGGTCATCTGGAGGCTTTTTGGTTTTAAGAATGGGGACGATATATGCATTCCTCCATGCCTTTGGAAGTTTGCTTGACCTCCAAGTTTTATTAATAAGCCTGAGAACTACTTCTCTCCCAGACCGGCCAAGATGTAGCAGCATTTCGTTGTGGATCTTATCTGGGCCTGGAGATTTTCTAGGTTTTAATTTCTTCAGGGCTTGCTCTAATTCATCCATGCTAAATTCATTTTCAAAAAGGGAGTCGCTGGATGTCGCCGACGACGTAGAGGACGAATTACAGAAAATACTAGACGAAGATGAAACATTACGAAAACTGATTGACGGTGACGAAATATTACAGCAACACACTGATTCAGCATTATTACAACACATTGATGATACATTACAACAACACACTGATCCAGCATTATCACAACACACTGATTCAGCATTACCACAACACATTGATGATACATTATAGCAGCACACTGATGATACATTACCACAACACACTGATGATACATTACAACAACACACTGATCCAGCATTACCACAACACACTGATGATACATTACCACAAAACATTGATGATGCATTACCACAACACATTGATGAAACATTTACACAACACATCGACGAAGACGAACTTGCAACCTTAGACCGGTTGCCAGCTGACTTAAAAAAATTTACACCGACAACTGGCAGACAATACGAACACACACCACTCATTTTCTCCAACAGTCCACAAACACTATTTTTCACAGACCCACCTCTGTCTTTCCTGTAGACTGGAACACAAAATTGACCCCCATTTTCAGCAATATAGCGACCTGGTTTAAAATTAATCTTGCACACCATTTTGTTTTAAAAGATTTGGAAACGGGTAAGCTTCGCTTTTTTCATGGTTCCAACAACAATTCATCCCTTTTAAATGTAGCTAAATTGATAAAAAATAAAAAAAAAAGACTCTGACGATTTCATTTCCTACGTTTCGGAAACAAACTTGATGGATTATATTACACTAAAACGCCCCGTAACCAAGTTTTGCGTCGAGGCCGTTCCATCTACCTCTTTTTACATTACTTACATCTCCGAATTTCCCACAGGTTGTAGTTTAGGAGACATTCCCCCACACATCAACAACAACAAAGCCATCAACACAGTACAACAAGATTCTAACCTAAAACCGTATAATGATAATATGTTTTTTTTTCGTTGTTTACCTGTTTTTCGAGGCGCGGGTGTTCAAGATTGTAGGCAAAACACCAAGTAGCTCCTAAATCAATGTGCAACCGCACATCAGGGTTTAACTTCAGCCGAAAATTTTCTGGGGATAACTTTGGCAGAGCTTCCCGCTCTGGAAGCCTTTTTCAAAATTAGCATATCTGTGTATGAGTTTACTGACAATGAGGCCCTTACCCCCAAACTTTGAGGTATTGGAACGTATCAGGATACTTTGCACCTTTTGTTTTATAAAGATCACTTCATGTTTATAAAAGATTTAAATACAGCTGCTCATACTTTTGCTTGTCCCAAATGTGGCAAATTGTGGGGTTTATTTTGGAATATGACCAGACATGAGAAAACCTGCAATGGTGGCCATTCCAAACAAAGTTACAAAGGTGGTGTTTATAACACTGCTGAAACAATCTGGGAAGCCATTGCCTTTCACGGCATAGCTGTCGACACGACATATGTGCATCCCTACAGAGCAGCATTCGATTTTGAATGTTATTTTGATAATAGCAATCTTCCAGCTGGGGGTAGTGCCACGAATTTTTTTGCGAAACATGTCCCACTGTCTTGCTCTGTGGCCTCTAATATGCCCGACATGTTTTTTTTTGTTACAACAGGTAATTCACAGGACAGTCAATCGGATGCTGACTCGTTTAGATGCGCTTGCGGCAAACGCTTACAGCATTTTGCTGAAAAAATTTGAAAAAGTGTTTGAAGAATTAACAGTGTTAGGAGAGGACAAGCTGGGTGAGCGCTTGGATGCTTATTTAAAAGAGCTCACTGTCTTGGGATTCAACTCTGGAAAGTATGACATTATTTGATCAAACCATACTTGGTTATATACTCCCTTACCCAGGACCGGAATGCTTTAAACTATATGGTCAAAAGAAACCAGAATTTTATGTGTATTTCCACACCAACATTAAAGTTCCTGGATATTTCCAACTACCTCGCCCCGGGCTTCTCGTACTCGAAATATTTGTCTTCTTTTGGTATTTCTGAAACTAAAGGATTCTTCTGTTACGAGTATATCACCAATGTTAGTCAGTTAGATGAAACCTCTTTACCGCCTCACACTGCTTTCTTTTCTTCTCTAAAAAATTGCAACATTTCTGCGGCTGATTATTCTCTCTGTCAAAAGGTCTGGGTCGATAAAATCATGAACACTCTTAGAGATTTCCTTGTCTGGTATAATAATAAATATGTAGTTCCCTTCATAGCCGCATTAGAAGAACAGGTATCTTTTTATTCTAGTTTAGGTGTAGATGTGTTCAAAAACGCAATTTCTGTGCCGGGCGTTACCCTCCGATATCTGTTCCAAACTTTAGCTGCCTACGTGTCCTTTTCACTCTGTTCTGAAAAAGAAGTTGCACTCCATCAGACACTTAGGGATAATATAGTTGGGGGACCCAGTATTACTTTTTCACCGAAAGCACGAAAAGGGCCAGACCCCAATTAGAGGGGGAAAACCAGTCCAGTCGGTAAAAGGCTATGATGCCAATGCTCTGTATCTTTGGGCCCTGATGCAGAAAATACCGACTGCTGTTCCTTTTGTCAGAAAAGCGGAGACGGGTTTCCGCGTAGAAAAATACAACTGGTACGCCACTCAGAATAGAGAATGGTTGGCTTGGATCTCACAAGAAGCGGCAGTAGCCCTCAAAACACAGTTTAATGGTCGTGAGATGAGTTTGGGCGACAGGCATATTAGAGTGGATGGGTAGGCCCTAACCACTCGCACCGCTTACCAATTTCACGGTTGTCTATTCCATGGCCATCAAAACTGTTGTAAGAACCAGGGTATATCCATTAACCCGGTTAATCAGAAACCCCTGGTGGAGTTGTATGAAAACACCAGGGAGATTTCCCACTATTTGAGGACTGAGATAGGCGTCAGTGTGGTAGAAATGTAGGAATGTGAATGGAAGGAACTTAGAAAGACTGAACCCGTGAAAACGTTTCTGGCTAGTAGGTTCCCCCGCGTTAAACCCCAGTGGGGTGCCTATCCCATTACAGAGGCGACAATTCTCGACAAAGTCAGTAAGAATACATTCTTTGGCCTAGTAGAATGCAACATTTCTGTTCCTGACGACCTAAAACCGAAATTTGAAGAAATGACCCCCATCTTCAAAAACATAGAAGTGACTAGAGACGATCTTAGTGACTGCATGAAGGCCTCTACCATTAAACATAAATTATTGACGTCACCGCGTAGGACCTTAATAGGAAGTTATATAGGTACCAAAATTTTGTTAGCGACCCCTCTGTTAAAATGGTGTCTTGAACAGGGTTTAGTGGTGACCAAAATCTACCAAATCAACCAGTGAGTTGCTTTCAGGAATTTGGGGATACCGTGTCAGAAAAAACTTTGACCAACAAGTCAAAGCATACCGACGTATCCTATTGTCTTGGGGATAGCACCTCGACAAAAGTCAACAACCCCCTCTTCAAACAGATGACACATCTGACCGATGATATCTATGAGGTAGAACTATTGAAGAAGAATATTGTCTGGGATCTCCCACTCCAAATTGGTTTTTTCGTTTATCAGTACGCCAAACTGAGAATGTTAGAGTTTTATTACGACTTTTTAGATAAATTTGTAGGTAGGGCCGATTTTCAGTTGTGTGAGATGGACACTGATAGTTTGTATTTAGCTCTTAGTAGTGACAATCTCTCTGACGTTGTAAGGCCCCACCTTCGTCCCAAGTTCTATGCTGTTTACGATAAGTGGTTCCCGTCAGAGGTCTGTCTTGCTCACAAGTCTGCCTTTATTTCTACCGAGGGTAACGTGCCGTTAGACTGTCAGGCCTGTCGAGCTAGGAAACTCTATGAGAAGAGAACCCCGGGGCTTTTCAAATTAGAGTATGAGGGGGATGGCATGATAGCCCTATGTAGTAAGACCTATCATTGCTACGGTGAGCACACAAAAACCAGCAGCAAAAGACTTTCAAAACAACATAACACCTTAAAAAGAGACACATTTTTGAAAGTTCTTGACGTACAACAACCACAAGGAGGCACCAATGTAGGGTTTAGAGTACACAAGTCTTCCATCTACACCTACAATCAAGATCGATACTCTTTGTCCTATCTATATATCAAACGACTTGTCCACGCTGATAGAGTTTTAACTTCTCCTCTGGCAATCTAATTTTTGTTTTCTGTCTGTCTTGTATCATAAATATCACCTGTCAATCCTGTAAACTATGAACATACAAAACAGACCGGTGACTTACACGCTACTTTACTGTGACTGTGATACAATTTAAATGTCTGTGATATTGCTTGTCTGTATGTAAAATACAAAATGTGCCATCGACTATTTGCAAATTTTACTAATGAAAAATCCAGTTTGTGTCATGCTGTTGTAAAAAATTAACTTTGTCGATATGTAAAAAGAAATACAACCCAGACAATACTACCAATAAAAGGTTTTTGTTTGGTAAAAATATTTGGCCATAAAATGTTACCTATGTTTTTGCCAACTATGTCATGAATTTTTTGCCTAATTTATACCTAATGTATTGTTGAAAATGTTCCAATTTTAATGTTTATTTTGTCTGTCCTGACTTGTACCTTGATGATTGATGTAACAAAATATAAATGCTAAACAATAAACAATTATATAAACTGTTATACGTCTTCTGTTTATATTTTTTAATCAATGTTGTTTGTTACCAGGGGTAGGTAATTACTATAGGTGGGATACAATGGTAGACAGAAAGAACTACAAGGGACCTAAAAAAATTTCGAGTGCCCCCCAAGCTCCCCCGAGGTGTTCCAGACAACAACAAACAATAAATATATTTATGCAACTTTTTAAAAATATTATTTTAAGATGAAAAAGGCCGACATCTTGGAGAGAAAAAAAAACCGCACGAACACCCACACATTTTTTCTTTGTGTCACGAACAAAAAATATTTTTTTGAGATGACAAGACCGACATCTTGGAGAGAGAAAAACCATCTTTTTAACAAAATTTTTGGGGAAATTCTGACAACTAGAGAAAACATTTTCACCATCTTAGGGAAAAAAAAACCTTTCCCAGATAAACAGTTTGAACAAGATTTTATTTTATTTTGGAGGAGACGCCACTGACAACTTGGAAAAATTCGCCCTTGGGAAACATATCTTAAGAAAAAAAACTGACTCAGAATTTACGACCCTTTGAACTTGCGGATTAAGACAGGATGTGGGAAGGATGACAAATGTGGACATATGTCACTTGTGGTCATTTTTATGTCATCTCAATTGTTGCCCCAGATTATACCAAAATGTCAAATCAGACATACAGTTTGCCTACCCTGCATCTAGCGTGTCTATTCATGTGTCAAATAATTGTCTGGGACTCAATGTTTAGTGGTAGGACACCAACAAGTAGTTAGATAAGTTTCTTTGGAAAATTTGTTTTTCACTGTAATCTTATATATTTTTCTGCCACCAACGAGCTTCAAATTGTCAAATTTCTCATCTAGAGTATCTTTTCAAGTGTAAAATGATAGGCTAAGACTAAATTTGCAACTTTTTTGAAAATGTGATTTTGGCCAAACGCGACAGGCGTGAATTGTGAGAAAATGTCACTTGTGTTCATTTTAATGTTATCTCAGTTGTTGCTCCCTGATTGTATCAAAATGCCACTTCAGACATCCAGTTTATCTACTCTGCATCTAGCGTGTCTATTCATGTGTCAAATATTTGTCTGGGACTGAATGTTGAGTGGTAGGACAACAACAAGTTGTTAGGAACATTGCTTTGTAAAATGTGTCTTTCACTTATATCTTATATATTTTTCTGCCACCAACGAGCTTTAAAATTTCAAATTCCTCATCAAGAGTATCTCTTCAAGAGTGAAATGATAGACTGAGACTGAATTAGCAACTTTTTAGAAAAGATGATTTTGGCCAAACGCGACAGTCTTGAAATGTAGAAAAATGTCACGTGTGGTTATTGCAATGTTATGTCAATTGTAGCCCCTAGATTGAACCAAAATGTCAAATAAGACATCTAGTTTACCTACTCTGCATCTAGCGTGTCTATTCATGTGTCAAACAATTGTCTAGGACACAATGTTGAGTGATAAGACACCATATTTGTTAGGAGCATTGCTTAGTAAAATTTGTTTTTCACTTTTATCTTAAATATTTTTCTGCCACCAACGAGCTCCAAAGTGTAGGAATATTTCTTTGTAAAATTTGTTTTTCACTTTAATCTTATTTATTTTTCTGCCAACGAGGTCCAAAATGTCAAATTTCTCATCTAGAGTATCACTTCATGTGTGAAATGATAGACTGAGACTACATTTGCAGTTTTTGGAAAATATAATTGTGGCAAACGCGACAATCTTGAATTGCAGAAAAATGTCATGTATGTTCATTCTAATGTTGTCTCAATTGTTGCTCTCAGATTGGACCAAAAGGTCAAAACAGACACCCAGTTTACCTACTCTTCATCTAGCGTGTCTACTGATTTGTCAAATAATTGTCTAGGACTTAATGTTGAGTGGTAGGACAACTAGTTATTAGGAATATTTCTTTGTAAAATTTGTTTTTCACAATTGTCTTATCTTTTTCTGCCACCAACGAGCTCCAAAGTGTCCAATTTCTCATCTAGAGTATCTCTTCATGTGTGAAATGATAGACTGAGTGTACATTTGCAGTTTTTGGAAAATATAATTTTCTCAAACGCATTAGGCGTGCACCTGTGGAAAAATGTACCATGTGGTCATTTATATGTTATCTGAATTGATGCCATCAGATTGTACCAAACTGTCAAATCAGACATCCAGTTTACCTACTCTGCATCTAGCGTGTCTATTCATGTGTCACATAATTGTCTGTGACTCAATGTTGAGTGGTAGGACAGCAACAAATTGTTGGGAATATTTCTTTGTAAAATTTGTTTTTCACCTATATCTTGTCTTTTTTTTTGCCACCAACAATCTCCAGAGTGTCGAGTTTTCTATCTAGAGTATCTCTTCAAGAGTTAAATGATAGACTGATACTAAATTAGCAACCTTTTAGAAAATATTATTTTGGCAAAACGTGACAGTCTTAAATTGTAGAAAAATGTCATGTGTGGTCATTTTAATGTTATCTCAATTGTTGCCCCAAGTTTGGACCAAAAGATCAAAACAGACATCAAGTTTACCTACTCCTTATCCAGCGTGTCTATTGATGTGTCATAAAATTGTCTGGGACTCAATGTTGAGTGGAAGGACACCAGCTAGTTATTAGGAATATTTCTTTGTAAACTTTGTTTTTCACTTTTATCTTATCTATTTTTCTGCCACCAACGAGCTCCAAAGTGTCAAATTTCTCATCTAGAGTATCTCTTTATGTGTCAAATGATAGACTGAGACTAGTTTGTGAAAAATATGATTTTGGCAAACGCGATAGGCGTGCAGCTGTGGAAAAATGTCACTTGTGGTCATTTATACATTATCTGAATTGATGCCCCAGATTGTACTAAAATGTCACATCATACATCTAGTTTACCTACTCAGCATCTAGCGTGTCTATTTATGTGTCAAATAATTGTCTGGGAGTCAATGTTGAGTGGTAGGATACCAATAAGTTGTTAGAAACATTGCTTAGTAAAATTTGATTTTCACTTTTATTTGATATATTTTTCTGTCATCAACGAGCTCCAAAATGTCAAATTTTTCATCTAAAGTATCCTTTCATGTGTGAAATCATATACTGAGACTACATTTGCAGTTTTTTGAAAATGTGATTTTTGGCCAAACGCGAGATTCTTGAATTGTGGAAAAATGTCACTTGTGGTCATTTTAATGTTATCTGAATTGATGCCCATAGATTGTACCAAAATGTCAAATCGGACATCCAGTTCACCTACTCTGCATCTAGCGTGTCTATTCATGTGTCAAATAATTGTCTGTGACCCAGTGTTAATGGGGGATATTTTCACCCAAATTAGGAAGGTTGGGGGGAAGGCCCAAACCTAACCTAAAACACCGACATATTCCAGATACTCGGATTAAACGAGAATCTTGAGATAGGTGATGACCACTAGTTATCACGGGTATCACTATGATGCGACCAAAGGCCGCCACGTGAAAGTAAAGGACTACCTCGTGTTGCCACGTGAAACTAACCCGTGGTATAAGTCAGACTTGATTCTGGTCAAGTTTAGTTTGTGTCGACCTGTTGGAGCGAGAGGATGTGCGACTGAGTGCAAGAATGTCAACATGAGAGTGATTGTTGAGAAAGGAGACCCTGACGACGAACTGTGAAGCCAAGATCGAGCATGCTAGTCTGTGTAATGGCCAGAACCTCAACTGAATTCATGGGAGCCGCTTTTGGTCAGTGAATGCTGGAAGAAACTGCTCGTTGAAGGCTGCGTGAATTGGTGTGCGAAAGCTGTTATTAGGACAACAACTGGAGTCTACTATAAGTGTCAATATGCCAATAAACCTATGTCTGGTACGCTTACATAGGTGTCGGCTTGTACCAGTTACGCAACGTGGAGTGTGTGAGAAGAACATTCACGACACACCCATGAACAACACCTAGACAACGAGAGAATATAAACACCACTTATTACAATTGGAGGCTCGAAAACGGAGATAACACCAGTGGATCTGAAACATATGAAACAATTGGGAGAGGGTTATTATAATGCCCATCTAGACATCTTTAGTTCATCGGTTAACCGATGTCACTGAATCAGGAGCGGCAGCATATCAGAAACCTCAGCAAGGAAGATACCCAATGAAAGACAAGAGGTACAACAAGAAGCAACCTACCATGATCAACTGTAGCCATTGCAATCGACAACATGGTTCAGACGCTATTTGTGATAAGAACCCAGTATACGCAATGAGGGTTAAAGGGCTTATTGCCAAGAGGAAGAACAAGCCTAATGACTACAATAGGGTGCTGAAATGTTTTTCTTGTTTATGTTACGGCCACGTACTTAATCTGTGTGCTTTTAAACAACAGATCAAAGAAGCTCACTGGGCATATGGGTTGTCTGATGAAGACTCAGGTTCTGATATGAGGGTAATGCTGTTGAGATTTGTTGCTTTAATGATAGCTGCTTTGTCTGTACAGAATTTCAAGCTGAGGGTAGCCTACCTTGCGGTCACCAAGTACCAGTTTACAATGCCAATATAGCACATGACCAAGGTATTTTGACACTACACAAAGGTATGGTACATGGACGAACCGTATCAGTCCTTCGTGATACAGGCGCCACGATATCAGGAATTCGCCAGGCACTAGTAAGACCTGAGGAGGTAACACAAAGGTTTATAACCTTTAGAACATTTGGGGGGAACAGAGAAATATAATGTAGCCTATGTCTTTATTTAAACACCACATCTAAGGAAGAGCATTTATTGTGCCATGTTACCATAACCGTGTGCAGATTTGATTATAGGTAACAGGGAAGACTTAGAAAAGGTAAAGAGAATAGTGTGAATGATGTAACTCCAAACCCCACATCCACTGTGGAAATAATGAAAGACGGAGGTTGGAATGAGAGTAATGGTATGAATGACTGTAGTGACAAGGTAGAGACTGGAAGTGTCCAGAACATAGGAGAAAGTGAGAAAGTAGAAGGTATACATGAGGCAGCAGCGGTCACCAGGAGTATAACTGAAGATGAACGAAAGGATAGAGAAAAAGAGAGTGAGTTGTTAGAGGAAAATATTATTACAAATGTGGAACAGTTAAATACTAAAATAAAATTATGTGAAGACCAGAAAAGCGAAACGACGCTACAAAAAGGTTTTAGTTTGGTAAATGCACAGGCCAAAACAGTAAAGAGTGCATCATGGAAATTTATATTCAATAAAAAATATTTTAATTCGTTTTTACCAGTAAGGTCAAATTATAACGAAAAAAATTGTCCTGCCAGAAAAATTCAGAGACCAAGCATTGTCATTGGCACATGACTCAGTATTTGCAGGTCATTTAGGTATAGCAAAAACTAATTCCAGAGTGTTATCAACATTTCTTTGGCCAGGGATCACCAACACAGTCAAACGGTATGTGAAGTCCTGCCATATATGTGCTAGAACGATCAAGAAAGGGGTGAATCCTACAGCTCCCGTTCAGCCAGGGCTCAACGCATACAGACCGTTTGAACAGGTAGCCATAGACATAATAGGTCCGCTACCTGTCGCGTCTGTCAAAGGTAATAGGTTCATACTCACCTTGATCGATGTGGCAACACAATGGCCGGAAGCAGTCCCTCTTATATTACTGCAGAGTACATACATGAGGCATTAATATTAATTTTTTCAAGGTTGTGGTTTCCTGAGGTTATAATATCAGATGAAGATGGCGGAATAAGCTGCGGCTATCACTAAGCAGTTTTGATAAATTTTGTTTTAGGGAATTTCCATCAAATTATTGTTCAAACAAGGATGATCCAACGACAGGTCCAGCAAGCCGGTAGGGGATTTGTTTGTTCAAGCACCATTGCTCAAGAATTATGGTGTATTTTGAAGAAAAAGCGCGATTACACCAGCGGTTCAAACCGCCATTTACAAGACAGAATCATGAAAGAAACACGGCCAAGATAGACAGATCCGGCACGACAGTTTTTAAGATAGCTACATGGAACATTTGTGGTATGGGGGATAAAGTAGCTGAATTGGTTGAATTTATTTTTAAGAGTAAAATCAAAGTTTTGGGAATTGCTGATATCGGAAGAAAAGATCAAGGCGTCCAGAAAATTCATAAGAACTTTGTTCTGATTTGGAAAGGGACTCAACCACAAGAAACTAACAAACATGGAGTGGGTTTTATCATTGCTCCAGAAACAGCAAAATATTTACTAGATTCAGATTTCGTGTCAGAGAGAATCATTAGTTTCAGACTGGCTGCAGGTAAAAGAAGAGTATCGTATATTCAAGTATATGCTCCTTGTAACGACACTTACACTGAAGAAGAAAGAACGGAATTTTTTGACCAACTTAGTGAAACCACCAGTAAAGTTACAGACACTGATGGCTTGTATGTGATGGAAGATTTCAACGGACATGTGGGAGAACGTCGACCTCCATGGTCCACATATATGGGATCATTTGGTGAGAAAGAAAATAAATGTAACAACAATGGAGAACAATTACTCAATGTATGTGCAGAGCATGAACTAATTATCAGCAACACGCTATACCAACATAAGAGAAGCAAGATATTGACCTGGTATAGATGGAATAATATTAACCAAGCATCACAGATAGATTTCATTCTCACAAAAAAAGAGCGACAGATGGAGAATAAAGAACTCCAGGGCCATCCCAAATGCAATAATAGACTCTGACCATAGACTTGTAGTACTTTGGCTCTATAAACCAACAAGAATTTGCATTGATAAAACACCAAAGCTAATGGATCAGATAGCCATAGAGAAACTAAAAGACAAAGATGTGGCAATTCAAGTTGAGGAAACAGTTAAAAACACCTTTAGTACTCTAGAGAGAGGAAATGACATAGAAGAAGAGTGGCAAATTTTTAAAACCTGCATCCTGAATGTAATGACAGAAAAGTGCGGACTCCGAAAGACACATGAAACAAACAGCATGGTGGAATGAAGAAGTTAAAGTTTCTATCAATGAAAAGAAGAAATATTTTCATCAGTGGCAAAAGTCCAAATTAGATGAGGACCACATCAAATATAGAAAATCAAGAGCAAAGAGCAAGAGGAAAGTAAATTCGGCGAAATCAGAATCATGGGAAAACTACGGTGAACAATTAGCAAGGCTATGCACTGATTCACCACCAGGTCAGTTCTACCGAAGCATCAAGGCTATGAGACTGAGAGAAGAGAAATTTACCCCATCAAAGATCATAAACAGCAAGGCTAAAAAATCACTCACCAAAACCCAAGATGTTAAAAGAAGATGGCAAGAATATTTTTCTGAATTACTGAATAGTGGACCACAAGAACCAGTGTCTAATAAAATAAAATTTGGACAAGAACAAGAACCTAATATATTAGAATCTGAAGTTAAAAAGATCCTAGAGCAAAGCAAAAGAAACAAAGCGGCCGGAACAGATGCTATTACAACAGACATAATACTTGCATGTAAGGCAACAGCAGTAAAATGGCTGACAATAATATTCAATATGGCCTGGGAGGAAATGAAAGTTCCCGTTGACTGGCAGAGAGCAATGATAGTTCCCATATGGAAGAAGAAAGGTGATAAACGAGATTGTGAAACATACAGAGGTATCTCTTTACAAAGCCATGTAGGAAAGATGTTTGCAAAAATATTAGAACGAAGAGTGAGGGTGATATTAGAACCTCAATTAAGTAACAATCAGTTTGGATTTAGAAAAGGAAAGAGCTGCACTGATGCAATATTTACTCTTCGGCAAATTTGTGAACAGACAATCGAATATAATAAACACCAGAATCTTATATTCATTGATCAAGAGAAGGCTTTTGACAGGGTTAACAGAAATAAACTATGGAACATTCTTGAAGAATATGGTGTACCGGGTCAATTATTGGGAAACATAATGGCTCTCTATCAAAATATCCAGAGCGCTGTAAGAACAACGGAAGGTATGACAGACTGCTTCCCCATCACATCAGGAGTACGACAAGGATGTGTCTTATCACCCCTACTCTTCATCACATATATGGATAAAATTGCACAGGAGTCAAACCAAAACACAGATATTATAAATGAACTACTCTTTGCAGATGACCAATGTTTGTTACAAGAAGAAGAACAAAAACTACAACAACATGTTGATTCATTGCTCACTAACTGTACAAAATTTGACATGAAAATAAACACCTCAAAAACTGAAGTAATGACCATAGGAAAGAAACACAGTAATGTAAACATAAAGATCAATGACATACAATTAGAACAAGTCCAAGAATTCAAGTACTTAGGATGCATATTTACAGAAGATGGAAGACTCGATAAAGAGATACAAGCTAGAGTTCAAAAAGCCAATGCAGTCAACTACCAACTGGCCCAACTTCTTCGTCATCCAAAGATCTCGTTACCAGCCAAACAACGGATGATCAACAGCATTTTCATCCCTACGTTATGTTATCAGTGCCAAACGTGGACAATGAACAAATCACATATGCAAAAAATAACTACGTGTGAAATGATATGTCTCCGAAGAGTCACCAACAATACACGAAGAGACAGAGTCACAAACGACAGCATTAGAGACAAAGTTGGAACAAGAGCATGCATGAAACGTATTGAAAGACAGAATGAAGTGGTTTAGCCATTTAGTAAGAATGCAACCGGATCAGATTGCCTATAAGGCCTTTTACAGTAGAACATCGGGAAGAAAGGCCAACGGAAGACCCAGGAAAAATGGATAGATGGAGTAGCTGAATAGGGCCAGAAGATCCAGAAAACTGTCACTCAAATCACGCGGGAGGCTCAAAACAAATATTTTAAACCACGACACTGGGCTACAACCTGGTAAAAATGAAGAAGACAATAGATAGATAGATAATATCAGATCGAGGTACCCAGTTTACTGCAGTGATAACAAGAGCAGTAACAAATCTGTTAGGTATCAAGCAACAGTTCACCACTCCATACCACGCCCAAGCAAATGGGTTAGTGGAGAATTTAAACAAGTCGGTAAAGACTATGTTATCAAGGATAACATATAACAACCCCATAAACTGGGACAGTCTATTACCGGCGGTGCTATTTGCCTATAGGGAAATACCACACAGTTCAACTGGTGTGTCACCATTCCAGCTCGTGTACGGAGCCAACCCTGGAGGCCCTTTAGAAGTTTATAAAAGCATAATTACTGGAAAAGATGAAGAAGATCCCAAAATTCATGATTATCAAGCTGTTGTTAATTTAAGTCATAAAATTATGACTGCATGCGAAGAGGCGACTAAGGCCAGTGCCCAGGCAACCGTGAAACAGAGTGAGCAAACTCATTGAGCTAGAACTGAACGATGATGTTCTGGCGCTATTACCCAAAAAATCCGACAAACTGTGTGTCGAATGGCAAGGGCCATATAAGGTAGTTAGAAAAGTGTCTAATGTAGATTACGAAATAGAGTATAAAGACCATCTGAAAATTTTTCATATTAATATGTTGAAGAAGTATTTTAGAAGATCTGAGATTGCAAATGCAAATTCATGTAATGTGATTAATGAAACAACAACAGATGCAGGGGATGAAGAAATTCCAACACTGTCCATATCAGATGGGGTCAACTGGAAGTCAGTTAAAATAATTGAAAGCCTTGCACAAAAAGATAAGGGCAGTATTTTAAAAGTGATCTGTAAGTATAAAGATATTTTTGGGAGTAAACCTGGGAAAACAAACTTAAAAGAATTTGACATCTAGTTGAACTCAGCTGTTCCTGTGAAATCAAGAAATTATACCATACCAATACATTATACGGATAAAGTTGTTGAAGAGCTAAAACAACTCCAAGAAGATGGTATAATCACTGATTCCAACTCTGAATATAGTTCGCCTATGGTGATAGTAAAAAAGAAAGATGGTAACTTGCGACTGTGTGTTGTTTATAGGAAGTTGAATGAGGTCACCTATCTTGAAGCAGAACCTATACCATCAACTGACGATACCATCCAGCAGTTACATGATTCAAAATATTTTACAAAATTAGATTTGTGTAAAGGATATTGGCAAATCCCCATGACTACAAATGTCAGTAAGTACTCCAGTTTCCAAACACCCCTGGGGTTAAAACAGTGGTTGAGGGTTCCTTTTGGCTTATTGAATGCCCCGAAAATCTTCACCAAAATGATTCGAAAGCTATTGATTGGGGGGGGGGGGGGATGGAACACGTAATTAACTACATGGATGACATCTGCTTCCACACGAAAGAAATACCTGAACATCTGGCAACATTGGAAAAAGTGTTTGTGAAAATTCGGGAGGCAAACCTGACGGTAAACCCACTGAAGTCTGAGTTTTGTTTTATGAAAATACAGTTTTTAGGTTATATTGTTTGTGAAGGAAAAATTCAAACTGATCATAACATTGTATCTAAAATTTTGAATATTGAAAAACCTAAGACTAAAAAGCAATTGCAATCATTGTTGGGATTAATAAATTATTATGGACAATTTATTTCAAATCTAGCAGCTTCAACTGCACCATTGTCTGAACTGTTGAAAACAGAACAATTTAGGAAAAGAGATTGGAATGAAACTCATGACAAAATTTTAGAAACAATCAAACAGTTGTTTTCAACACCACCAATTCTGAGACAGCCAGATCCAAGTAAACATTGTTTCCTACAGACAGATGCTAGTGGACACACCATAGCTGCAATGTTAGCACAGAAAGAAACAGACACTCTTCTTCCCGTTTTATATTGGTCACAGAAATTACAATCCACACAGCAGAAGTACAGCACATTTGAGAAAGAAGCATTAGCATTAGTTCTGAGCCTGAAGAAATTTCAAAAGTATTTGTTAGGTAAAGAATTCACGATCTTAACTGACAACTTAAGACTAACTAAATTGATGATCACAGAGTCTACAAATGACGCTAGAGTATACAGATGGGCTCTACTCATTGCACAGTTTAAATTCAAAATACAACACATCAAAGGCATCCGCAATCACCTGCCTGATGTAATGTCGTGATTATAAAATGACTCTTTTTTAGTATGTATGTTTGAATATTTGGTTTGTAATTGTTGATCAACACATATGATTTGTATGTATATTGTATGTATAATGTATATGTATAAATTGTGTATATCAGGTCATTGTGACGAATACTGGACAAAGACATAGGTGACAAGACGAAATAGTTTAGAATTAAATATAAAAATTTATTAGCTACAAAATGTAAACGAAATATTTTAGAATTGAATATGCAAAATTATGATGATGAAATATGAAATTATTTCATGTTTTGAACATGTTATGATGTAATTCAACAATTGAAAATGTGTACAGGTAATTTAAGTTATTAATGTACCAGGAAATTCGTTGTAATAATTTTGAAAACTTAAAGGGAGATAAGTATTGGAAATGTAATAAAGACTGGTGGGAAATCACTATCGGTAGGGGAAATAAAATCCATAGCACCTTTAAAGGGGAAAAAATGTAAATCCAATGGAAACAACATCAGTGGATGTTCAGTAAGTATAGTGGCAAGGGTGGGACTTTACGGGTTTACATTATTGTTCCATAGCCGTTATGGATTTCCGCACTTGAAAGAGTAGTGTCTGGGGCGATTTTGACAGACTGTGGGATGAGGTGGGAAGCGTGAAGAGCCTTTATGGTCTTCCGCAATTGAGAGAGTATTGCCTGGGGTGTTGATTCCATTACGCCACATAATACTCACTGGGCACGACACCTGACAAATTTCCAAAGGAAAAACATGAATTACCCAAAAGGGGTGGGATAAATTTTACCTCTGATACAAGTGAAAATACCTAAGCATTACATAAAATATACTCCTATCCATTAACGATAATGAGAGAAAAAATATGAACCTTTTTTTAATACGGGGGAGGGAGATTGTAATGGGGAATATTTTCACCCAAATTAGGAGGGTTGGGGGAAGGCCCAAAGCTAACCTAAAACACCGACATATTCCAGATACTCGGATTAAACGAGAATCTTGAGATAGTTGATGAACACTAGTTATCACGGGTATCACGATGATGCGACCAAAGGTCGCCACGTGAAAGTAAAGGACATCCATGTGTTGCCACGTGAAAATAACCCTGGTATAAGTCAGACTTGATTCTGGTCAAGTTTAGTTTGTGTCGACCTGTTAGAGCGAGAGGATGTGCGACTGAGTGCAAGAATGTCAACGAGAGAGTGATTGTTGAGAAAAGAGACCCTGACGACGAAGTGTGAAGCCAAGATCGAGCATGCTAGTCTGTGTAATGGCCAGAAACTCAACTGAATTCATGGGAGCTGCTTTTGGTCAGTGAATGCTGGAAGAAACTGCTCGTTGAAGGCTGCGTGAATTGGTGTGCGAAAGCTGTTATTAGGACAACAACTGGACTCTATTTTAAGTGTCAATATGCCAATAAAATTATGTCTCGTACGCTTACATAGGTGTCGGCTTGTACCAGATATGTAACGTGGAGTGTATGAGAAGAACATTCACGACACACGCATGAACACCACCATTTTTATATTATCTCAAAAATGTCACATTTGGTCATTTTAGTGTTATCTCAATTGTTGCTCCCAGATTGTATCAAAATGTCAAATCAGACATCCAGTTTAACTACTCAGCATCTAGCTTTTCTATTCATGTGTCAAATAATTGTCTGTGACTCAATGTTGAGTGGTAGGACACCAACAAGTTATTAGAAATATTTATTTCTCAAATTTGTTTTTCACTTTAATCTGATCTATTTTTCTTCCACCAACAAGCTCCAAAATGTCCAATTTCTCATCTAGAGTATCTCTTCAACAGTGAAATGATAGACTGAGACTACATTTAAAGTTTTTAGAAAAAAATTTTTTTTTTGGCAAACGCGATAGGCGTGCGCCTGTGGAAAAATGTCACATGCGGTCAATTATATGTTATCTAAATTGATGCCCCCAGATTGTACCAAAATGTCAAATCAGACATCCAGTTTACCTACTCTACATCTAGCGTGTCTATTTATGTGTCAAAAAATTGTCTGTGTCTCAATGTTGAATGGTAGGACACCAACAAGTTGTTAGGAATATTTCTTTGTAAAATTTGTTTTTCACTTTTTTCTTATCTATTTTTCTCCCACCAACGAGCTCCAAAGTGTCGAATTTCTATCTAGAGTATCTCTTGAAGAGTGAAATGATAGACTGAGACTAAATTAGCAACTTTTTAGAAAATATGATTTCACTCTAATCTTATCTATTTTTCTGCCACCAACGAGCTCCAAAATTTCAAATTTCTCATCTAGAGTATCCCTTCATGTGTGAAATGATAGACTGAGACTACGTTTGCAATTTTTGTAATATATGATTTTGGCAAACGCGACAGGCGTGAATTATGGGAAAATGTCACTTGTGGTCATTTTAATGTTATCTCAATTGTTGCTCCCGGATTGTATCAAAATGCCACATCAGACATCCGGTTTACCTACTCTGCATCTAGCGTGTCTATTCATGTGTCAAATAATTGTCTGGGAGTCAATGTTGAGTGGTAGGACGCCAACAAGTTATTAGGCTTATTTCATTGTAAAATTTGTTTTTCACTTTAATCTGATCTATTTTTCTACCACCAACTAGCTCCAAAATGTCCAGTTTTTCATCAAGAGTATCTCCTTATGTGTGAACAGATAGACTGAGACTACATTTGCAGTTTTTGGAAAAAAATGTTTTTGGCAAACGCGATAGGGATGCGCGTATGGAAAAATGTAACTTGTTGTCATTTATATGTTATCTAAATAGATGCTCCAGATTGTATCAAAATGCCACATCAGATATCCAGGATACCTACTCTGCGTCTAGCGTGTCTATTTATGTGTCAAATAATTGTCTGTGAATCAATGTTGAGGTGTAGGACACCAACAAATTATAGGAATATTTGTTTGCGTAAAATTTGTTTTTGCACTTTAATCTGATCTATTTTTCTACCACCAACTAGCTCCAAAATGTCAAATTTTTCATCAAGAGTATCTCTTCATGTGTGAAATGATAGACTGAGACTACATTTGCAGTTTTTGAAAATATAATTTGGGCATTAGCGATAGGCGTGCACCTGTGGAAAAATGTCACTTGTAATCGTTTATATATTATCTGAATTGATGCCCCCAGATTGTACCAAAATGTCAAATCGGACATCCAGTTTACATATTCTACATCTAGCGTGTCTATTCATGTGTCAAATAATTGTCTGGGAGTCAATGTTGAGTGGTAGGACGCCAACAAGTTATTAAGCTTTTTTCATTGTAAAATTTGTTTTTCACTTTAATCTTATCTATTTTTCTGCCACCAACGAGCTCCAAAGTGTCGAATTTCTTATCTAGAGTAACTCTTGAAGAGTGAAATGATAGACTGAGACTAAATTAGCAACTTTTTAGAAAATATGATTTTGGCCAAACGCGACAGTCTTGAATCGTAGAAAAATGTCACATGTAGTCACTTTAATGTTATCTTAATTGTTGCACCCAGATTGTACTAAAAGGTCAAATCAGACATACAGTTTACCTACTCTACATCTAGCGTGTCTATTCATGTGTCAAATAATTGCCTGGGACTCAATGTTGAGTGGTTGGACGCCAACAATTTGTTAGAAATATTTCTTTCTTTAAAATTAGTTTTTCACTTTTATCTTATCTATTTTTCTGTCACCAACGAGCTCCAAAGTGTCCAATTTCTCATCTAGAGCATCTCTTCATGTGTGAAATGATAGACTGAGACTAAATTTGCAGTTTTTGGGAAATATGATTTTGGCAAACACGACAGGCGTGAATTGTGGAAAAATTTCACTTGTGGTCATTTTAATGTTATCTCAATTGTTGGCCCCAGATTGTACCAAATGGTCAGATCAGACATCCAGTTTACCTTCTCAGCATCAAGCGTGTCTATTGATGTGTCAAATAATTGTCTGTGCCTCAGTGTTAAGTGGTAGGACACCAACAAGTTGATAGGTATAATTCTTTGTAAAATTTGTTTTTCACTTTAATCTTTTCTATTTTTCTGCCACCAATAAGGTTCAAAATGTCCAATTTCTCATCTAGAGTATCCTTTCATGTGTGAAATGATAGACTGAGACTACATTTGCAATTTTTGGAAAACATAATTTTGGCAAACGCGACAGGCGTGAATTATGGGAAAATGTCACTTGTGGTCATTTTTGTGTTATCCTAATTGTTGATCCCAGATTGTACCAAAATGTTAAATCAGACATCCAATTTACCTACTCTGCATCTAGCTTGTCTGTTTATGTGTAAAATAATTGTCTGGGACTCAGTGTTTAGTGATAGGACATCAACAAGTTGTTAGAAATATTTCTTTGTAAAATTTGGTTTTCACTTTTATCCTATCTAGGTTTCTGCAACCGACGAGCTCCAAAGTGTCCAATTTTTCATATAGAATATCTTTTTTAGTTTTAGTGTGAGATGACAGACTAAGACTAAATTTGCAACTTTTTAGAAAATGTTATTTTGGCCAAATGCGACTTACGTGAATTGTGGAAAAATGCCACATGTAGTCATTTTTATGTTATCTCAATATTTGCTCACAGACTGTATCAAAATGTCAAATCAGACATCCATTTTACCTACTCTGCATGTAGCGAGTCTATTCATGTTTAAAATAATTGTCCTTGACTCAATGTTTAGTAGTAGGACATCAACAAGTTGTTAGGAATATTTCTTTGTAAAATTTGTTAACATAAAAAAGACCACAAGTGACATTTTTCCACAATTCACGCCTGTTACGTTTGGCCAGAATACCATTTTCCAAAAGGTTGCAAATTTAGTCTCAGTCTATCATTGCACACTTGAAGAGATACTTTATATGAAAAATTGGACACTTTGGAGTTCGTCGGTGGCTGAAAAAAAATAGATAAGATAAAATTGACAAACAATTTTTTCAAGTAAATATTTCTAACAACTTGTTGGTGTCCTACTACTAAACATTGAGTCAAGGACAATTATCTTACACATGAATAGACTCGCTAGATGCAGAGTAGGTAAACTGGATGTCTGATTTTGCATTTTTACAATCTGGGGGCAACAATTGAGATAACATAAAAATGAACACAAGTGACATTTTTCCACAATTCACGCCTGTTATGTTTGGCCAAAATTATATTTTCAAAAAAATTGCAAAGTTAATATCGGTCTATAATTTCACACTAAAAGAGATACTCCAGAAGAGAAATTGGACACTTTGAAGTTCGTCGGTGGCAGAAAACTAGATAAGATAAAAGTGAAAAACAAATTTTACAAAGAAATATTCCTAACAACTTGTTGGTGTCTTACTACTAAACATTGAGTCAAGGACAATTATTTTACTCATGAAAAGACTCGCTAAATGCAGAGTAGGTAAACTGGATGTCTGATTTTGCATTTTTACAATCTTTTGGCAACAATTGAGATAACATAAAAATGAACACAAGTGACATTTTTCCACAATTCACGCCTGTTACGTTTGGCCAAAATTATATTTTTCAAAAAATTGCAAAGTTAATATCGGTCTATAATTTCACAATAAAAGAGATACTCCAGAAGAGAAATTGGACACTTTGGAGCTCGTCGGTGGCAGAAAACTAGATAAGATAGAAGTGAAAAACAAATTTTACAAAGAAATATTCATAACAACTTGTTTGTGTCCTACCACTAAACAATGAGTCTCAGACAATTATTTTACACATGAACAGACACGCTAGATGAAGCGTAGGTAAACTGGATGTCTGATTTTGCATTTTAGTACAATCTGAGAGCAACAATTGAGATAACATAAAAATGACCACAAGTGACATTTTTCCACAATTCACGCATGTCGCAATTGGCCAAAATTACATTTTCCAAAAAGTTGCAAATTTAGTCTCAGTCTATAATTTCACACTAAAAAAGATACTCTAGATGAGAAATTGGACACTTTGGAGCTCGTCGGTGGCAGAAAACTAGATAAGACAAAAGTGAAAAACAAATTTTTACAAAGAAATATTCCAAACAACTTGTTGGTGTCCTAATACTAAACATTGAGTCTCAGAAAATTATTTTACACATGAATGGAATCGCTACATGCAGAGTAGGTAAACTAGATGTCTGATTTTGCATTTTGGTACTATCTGGGGGTACCAGTTAAGATAACATAAAAATAACCACATTTGGCATTTTTTTCACAATTTACGCATGTCGCGTTTGACTAAAATCACATTTTCCAAAAAGTTGCAAAGTTAGTTTCAGTCTATCATTTCACACTAAAAGAGATACTCTAGATGAGAAATTGGACACTTTGGAGCTCGTCGGTGGCTGAAACATAGATAAGATAAAATCGAAAATCAAATTTTACAAAGAAATGTTCCTAATACCTTGTTGGTGTTCTACCACTAAACATTGAGTCTCAGAGAATTATTTTACTCATGAACAGACACGCTAGATGAAATGTAGATAAACTGGATGTCTGATTTGACATTTTGGTACAATCTGGGAGCAACAATTGAGATAACATAAAAATCACCTCTAGTGACATTTTTACACAATTCACGCCTGTCGCGTTTGGCCAAAAAAATATTTTTCAAAAAGTTGCAAAGTTAGCTTCAGTCTATCATTTCACACTTGAAAAGATACTCTAGATAAGAAATTGGACACTTTGGAGTTCGTCGGTGGCTGAAAAAAAATAGATAAGATAAAATTGACAAACAAATTTTACAAAGGAAATATTCCTAACAACTTGTTGGTGTCCTACTACTAAACATTGAGTCAAGGACAATTATTTTACACATGAATAGACTCGCTAGATGCAGAGTAGGTAAACTGGATGTCTGATTTTGCATTTTGGTACAATCTGGGGGCAACAACTGAGATAACATAAAAATGAACACAAGTGACATTTTTCCACAATGCACGCCTGTCGCGGTTAGACAAAATAATATTTTTGAAAAAGTTGCAAAGTTAATCTCGGTCTATAATTTCACACTAAGAGATATACTCCAGAAGAGAAATTGGACACTTTGGAGCTCATTAGTGACAGAAAAATAGATACGATAAAAGTGAAAAACAAATTTAAGAAGAAATGTTCTAAAAACTTGTTTGTGTCCTGCCACTAAACAGTGAGTCCCAGACAATTATTTTACACATGAATAGGCACGCTAGATGCAGAGTATGTAAACTGAATGTCTGATTTGGCATTTGGTAAAATCTTGGTTCAACAATTGAGATAACATTAAAATGACTCCAAGTGACATTTCTCCAGAATTTATGCCTTTCGCGTTTGGACAAAATCATATTTGCAAAAAAGTTGCCACTTTAGTCTCAGTCTATCATTTCACACTTGACGAGATACTCTAGATGAGAAATTGGACACTTTGGAGCTAGTTGGTGACATAAAAATAGATAAGATAAAAGTGAAAAACAAATTTTACGAAGAAATGTTCCTAACAACTAGTTTGTGTCCTGCCACTAAACAGTGAGTCCCAGACAATTATTTTACACATGAATAGACACGCTAGATGCAGAGTATGTAAACTGGTGTCTGATTTGGCATTTTGGTAAAATCTGGGGGCAACAATAGAGATAACATAAAAGTGACCACAAGTGACATTTTTCCAGAATTTATGCCTTTCGCGTTTGGCCAAAATCATATTTTCCAAAAAGTTGCCAATTTAGTCTCAGTCTGTCATTTCACACGTGACGAGATACTCTAGATGAGAAATTGGACACTTTGGAGCTCGGTGGTGACAGAAAAATAGATAAGATAAAAGTGAAAAACAAATTTTACGAAGAAATGTTCCTAACAACTTGTTGGTGTCCTTCCACTAAACATTGAGTCCCAGACAATTATTTTACACATGAATAGGCACGCTAGATGCAGAGTATGTAAACTGAATGTCTGATTTGGCATTTTGGTACAATCAGGGGGCAACAATTGAGATAACATTAAAATGACCACAAGTGACATTTTTCCAGAATTTATGCCTTTCGCGTTTGGCCAAAATCATATTTGCAAAAAAGTTGCCAATTTAGTCTCAGTCTATCATTTCACACTTGACGAGATACTCTAGATGAGAAATTGAGCAGTTTGGAGCTCGTTGGTGACAGAAAAATAGATAAGACAAAAGTGAAAAACAAATTTTACGAAGAAATATTCCTAACAACTTGTTGGTGTCCTTTCACTAAACATTGAGTCCCAGACAATTATTTTACACATAAAAAGGCACGCTAGATGCAGAGTATGTAAACTGAATGTCTGATTTGGCATTTTGGTACAATCTGGGGGCAACAATTGAGATAACACAAAAATGACTACAAGTGACATTTTTCCAGAATTTATGCCTTTCGCGTTTGGCCAAAATCATATTTTCCAAAAAGTTGCCAATTTAGTCTCAGTCTGTCATTTCACACGTGACGAGATACTCTAGATAAGAAATTTGACACTTTGTAGCTCGGTGGTGACAGAAAAATAGATAAGATAAAAGTGACAAACAAATTTTACGAGGAAATGTTCCTAACAACTTGTTGGTGTCCTTCCACTAAACATTGAGTCCCAGACAATTATTGTAAACATGAATAGGCACGCTAGAGGCAGAGTATGTAAACTGAATGTCTGATTTGGCATTTTAGTACAATCAGGGGGCAACAATTGAGATAACATAAAAATGACCACAAGTGACATTTTTCCAGAATTTATGCCTTTCGCGTTTGGCCAAAATCATATTTGCAAAATGTTGCCAATTAAGTCTCAGTCTGTCATTTCACACGTGACGAGGTACTCTAGATGAGAAATTGGACACTTTGGAGCTCGGTGGTGACAGAAAAATAGATAAGATAAAAGTGAAAAACAAATTTTACGAAGAAATGTTTCTAACAACTAGTTTGTGTCCTGCCACTAAACAGTGAGTCCCAGACAATTATTTTACACATGAATAGGCACGCTAGATGCAGAGTATGTAAACTGAATGTCTGATTTGGCATTTTGGTACAATCAGGGGGCAACAATTGAGATAACATTAAAATGACCACAAGTGAAATTTTTCCAGAATTTATGCCTTTCGCGTTTGGCCAAAATCATATTTGCAAAAAGTTGCCAATTTAGTTTCAGTATATCATTTTACACTTGGCGAGATACTCTAGATGAGAAATTGGACACTTTGGAGCTCGTTGGTGACAGAAAAATAGATAAGATAAAAGTGAAAAACGAATTTTACGAAGAAATGTTCTAAAAACTTGTTTGTGTCCTGCCACTAAACAGTGAGTCCCAGACAATTATTTTACACATGAATAGACACGCTAGATGCAGAGTAGGTAAACTGGATGTCTGATTTGGCATTCTGGTAAAATCTGGGGGCAACAATTGAGATAACATAAAAATGACCAATGTGACTTGTTTCCAGAATGTATGCTTCTCGCGTTTGGTTAAAATCCTATTTGCAAAAAAGTTGCCAATTTATCCTCAGTCTATTCATTTCACACTTGACGAGATAACTCTAGATATAATTGAAAACACTTAGGAGCTCGTTGGTGACAGAAAATAGATCAGATAAAGTGAAAACAAATTTACGATGAAATGTTATTAACAACTTGTTTGTGTCCTGCCACTAAACATTGAGTCCCAGACAATTATTTTACACATGAATAGACACGCTAGATGCAGAGTAGGTAAACTGGATGTCTGATTTGGCATTCTGGTAAAATCTGGGGGCAACAATTGAGATAACATTAAAATGACCACAAGTGACATTTTTCCAGAATTTATGCCTATCGCGTTTGGCCAAAATCATATTTTCCAAAAAGTTGGAAATTTAGTTTCATTCTGTCATTTCACACGTGACGAGATACTCTAGA
>CAJHNH020001016.1:30000-97263 GCA_905116865.2 Candidula unifasciata | reverse complement strand
AATCGATCAATCAAATACACCAATAGATTCAGGCATAGGCAACTGAACTTAGCGTCTAAGGCTTTCTTCAGTCACCAAACACGTTTTATTTTTTAACGAATGCAGAGTCACCATTTAGGTGTCTGTGGCTCACTCGTTGCGAACGCGCCCTGTAATGTCGGGGTGCCGGGTTCCATCCCAGCTGCGGGCCTTGCTTTGGTTTCTACAGTTGTATCTAGAAGCTGACCGTCCAGTACCAATGGTAAACTATGTTAGTTGCGTATCCTTTACAGGACGTTGCAGAACCAACCCTAACAGCCCCTGGATGTTGTGTGGTTTCTCTAGGCAAATTTACGTCCAGTAGATTGCCATTGCCCTGGACGGTCGGCTTTCTTGATACCACTGTCGAAACCAACGCAAGGCGCATGGCCTGCAGCTTGGATCGAACCCGGCATCCCGGCATTACGAAGCGTTCGCATCGACTTAGCCACAGAGCCGACAATGGTAAACTACTGGACGTACATTTGCGTATAAAAACCACAACAGCTAAAACATGTTGAGGTTGGTTCTGCAACGTCCTGTAAAGGATACACAACTTACGTTTAAAGTCCTCCTCCCCCACTCCCACCTCATCACCATCCCCGTATTGATAAATAGAAACACTCGTCAAAAATGTGTCTATACTCGGACATTTTTTGCACTTAACAGACGTTCGGATAGGACGAAATCGTGGCTCTGCAACAGGTATTGTGAGGTTCGGTGGTATATATTGTTGCTTCGGTAGCAAATTATGCGCTTAATTTCACAATCAAAGTGATAAGTGGACCACTGGTTCATCGGAAAAAAATTAAGACTTTGGCAATTGGCAGAGAGACAAGAAAAGATATAAAAATATAAAATCTCTATAATTGAAGAACTGCCTATCTGTCTTTCAACTGTCTTTCTGAGTGTAATGCTACTGGGCGTCGCAGGCACGGCTAATGATCGGTCCTGGGAAAGTGCCCGCTCGTTAGCTTTCTCTATAAGGATGTTATTGAGTTTCACCAAGTTGTTAACTTCTACTATCCATGTTTTTCTTGGCCTTCCTCTGCCTCTAGATGTCTCCATTCTCATGTTGTACGCTCTTTCAACCGGCGAAGCTTGGCTTTTTTTCTGACAAGGTAGCCAAACTATGTTAGTTTTTCTTTAAAAAAAAATTAATTACAGGACTGTCCTACCATTTTAATGATATAATTGTTTTTGTGTGTGCTCTATTATTATTATGTTAACTGTTAGTTTCAGCCCTTGTTCTTTTTGTTGTTGTTGGTGCAAGTGTTAGTATTTTAAAACCCCATTCTCGCCGTCGCCTGGGGCCCTAATATAATCCAGTCTATAGGTTTAACTGGGTTTCTGGAACCCCTGGGTGATCCTTATCCCAATGGTGGCACTTTGTGTCACCGGGTTTTTGGCGCATTTTGTTTTGTCCTGTTGGAGTTGAACGCGAGCTTAGTGCAATAACAATAGTAGAAAACTTGCAAACTACTAACTGATCTTCTCAACATGGTGTGAAGCCTGTACATATTAATATGTATGTCTTTGAGTGTGTACCAGTTTGCATGTTTAATTGGTGAATGCATGTTTAGAAAAAGGCGATATTGTGTATGTTTGTTTTTATGTGTGCTAAGTGAAAGTGATTAAAAAGTATTTGACTACTCATGCAAGTGCTGATGCTTCTTTATGGGGGGCAACAATAATAGACCCACTGACTCCTCAACAAACATCACGAAGAATGGACTAACTGGCAGCTTCCTTCAAACAGTCAGAGCACATCTGTATGAGGGGTAAGAAACCAATAGTATGTATACAAAAAGTAAAATCTATTAAACGGAGGTTCATGCAACATTCCGGTTCTGAAAAAAAAAAGAGACTAAAGTCAAGGTGCGGACGAACAACCAGAACTTACAGCCGATGAACATGAAAAAGAAGAATGTGCCGTTGCCCAATACAGATTGGAACCAGTGCACTTACTCCACAGTAAAAGTTGTATCCAGTGCACTTACTCCACAGTAAAAGTTGTATCCAGTGCACTTACTCCACAATAAAGGTCAGATCCAGTGGACTTGCTGCACAATAAAGGTCAGATCCAGTGGACTTGCTACACAATAAAGGTCGATTCCAGTGGACTTACTACACAGTAATTGTCGGATCCAATGGACTTACTACACAGTAAAGGTCGGATCCAGTGCACTTACTCCACACTAAATTGTTGAATTTTGTACATTTAGCCACGATAAAGATTAAATTCAGTGCATTTAATCTGTAATACAGTTTGAATCCAGTGCACTAACTCTACAGTAAAGTGTGAGTCCAGTGCACTAACTCTACAGTAAAGTGTGAGTCCAGTGCACTAACTCTACAGTAAAGTGTGAGTCCAGTGCACTAACTCTACAGTAAAGTGTGAGTCCAGTGCACTAACTCTACAGTAAAGTGTGAGTCCAGTGCACTAACTCTACAGTAAAGTGTGAGTCCAGTGTACTTACTGCACAATAAAAGTTTGATCCAGTGCCCTGTCTTCTGGGAATTTTGCCCGATGAAGTCGCAATCTAATTCACATGGTGTCTCTCATACTACTGTACAAAAAAAAAACAACGAGAACCAGTGTTTTATTCCCCCCCCCCGCCCCACGGGGGAAAGGGGGAGGTGGTGAGGCGTCCCCTGGTACTGGGTGATCATGAAATTGTTAAAATCATTACCTTACCCCTAGGGTACAGAGCCATACGAATGCGATATAACGTTTTCAATTATGTATCATCTTATTCCTGAATATAGTGCCAGTAACTGCAGCTGTACACGAGAAAAACTATACTTTATAAATATAATATACTCATTTTATAACATCGTTTTGTACGTAACTATACTATTCAATAACTTGTAAGACTCGCTGGCGCCATGAACTGAGCCACGAAATACAACAGTTTCATTCAGAATCTTCTGAAGCTAGCCTTATATTAAAGCAGTAACTATCTTCACTAGAGCTCTATGAACCATAACATATAAATATAGTTCGTTTTTGTTCATAGGTGACCTGAGCTATTGCAAACAATACTGTCTTTAGCCCGTTTTTCATTCCAACGCTATATCCAGGTATCTCATTAATAAAGCCATTCTCGCCAAGCCAATATATTGAAATGAAGTCGTGGCTGACACAAAAGATTGCCGTTCTGCTTTGAGCCAATGAGCAAATATTTCTTTGGAGCAGGATTTGAACTGTTCTGATTATTTGAAATGATTCAAATCCGCTTTGAGTCTTAGCCAGCTATTCATAACGAAATGCTAGCTAACGAAGAGAACTGTGAATCGAAGATAATATTTCCGCTGGTTTTTTTTTTCCTGCCTGTTCTGGATGTGGTCATTTCTCCCCATTTGTTCACCATGTGTTGCTGAATACTTCATGTCTTGCAGGGAGCCGCCTGGTGTAGTGTCTAGTCGCTTACCCGCGGATCTGAGGGCTATGGGTTAAAATCCGCAGTTAAACGTTTTTCTAAAAATGACATTGGTTCCCATGTGGACACAGCATTAAATAGTTACTAGGTAAATTCCAGGGAGGTAAAGGCGCACGGCATTGTGTTGACCACATTAACCATGTAGTATCGATTAGTCTATAAAATATAAATTAGCACTATATGCCCAGTAAAATGTCTGCACCACTACCTGTATCACCTGCAATAAGACAAATCAGTGGAGATCTACGGGGGGTATTCTCAGACGAAATGAGCAAAGAATGATAAAACTAGTACTAAAATGGGGAAAAAAAATGATCTGAGAAAAAAGAGAACTTCCAAGGGATACATTAGGAAGAACAGTATTATGAGCAGCTTAAAACGCTGGGCAGAATTCCATGTCAGAAATTGAGACAGTTGCATGCAATAGAGCGGAGCGGAAGAATCGAATGAGAGCCTTATGTGACGTCTAACGGTACACAAAGGGTGGCGATGAAGACTATATGCCCAATTCACATAGAGGTGTAGAAAAGAGACCTTTATGTTCTAAAAATCACTTGCCTTGTCAGCTGTGGGTAGATAATCATGCTTCACTATATATTGCTAATGTTCTATAACATCCTGTAATCTAAACTACAGAAAACAAGATATCAAGGAGCTTTTAAATAGGGACTTTTGAGAGACATTTTGAATAAGGGCTTTTGAGATGAAATGTTTTATAAAGATTTTTCGAATACTATAAACAATAAAGAAAAGAATTACTGGCATCCCAAAAATACCCCAACCTCAAGGAAGATCGGCTGGTAAACAGCATCTTGCATGGAAAACTGAAACATTTTTGGCTACATCAAGTGCCACGGCGGATTGGGAAACACAATACTAGAAGGCATGGTTTCAGGAAAGAGGGGATAGGGGCAAACAGGGACAAAGATGAGTACAGGTTATAATGGACATATTGGGTAGGAAAGTGCAGGAAGCGGGCGAGAAACAGAGTTCTTTTTTTATTTCAGGCAGACAGTGATGAGAGCGACGTTCTGCAAAGAACCTGCTACATGATGATGATGAGATATTAAGGTTCCCCCTTTCTATGATATAAAGATGTGCAAGTTGGACATGTATAGTAGTGGTACTGAGTGGTACTGAGGTGCTACTGAGTGGTACTGAGTGGTACTGAGTGGTACTGAGTGGTACTGAGTGGTACTGAGTGGTACTGAGTGGTACTGAGTGGTACTGAGGTTGTACTGAGTGGTACTGAGGTGGTACTGAGGTGGTACTGAGGTGGTACTGCGGTGGTGCTGAGTGGTGCTGAGTGGTACTGAGTGGTACTGCGGTGGTACTGCGGTGGTATTGAGTGGTACTGAGTGGTACTGAGTAGTACCGAGTGGTACTGAGTAGTACTGAGTAGTACCGAGTGGTACTGAGTAGTACCGAGTGGTACTGAGTAGTACCGAGTGGTACTGAGTAGTACCGAGTGGTACTGAGTAGTACCGAGTGGTACTGAGTGGTACTGAGTAGTACTGAGTGGTACTGAGTAGTACCGAGTGGTACTGAGTGGTACCGAGTATTACTGAGTGGTACCGAGTATTACTGAGTGGTACCGAGTATTACTGAGTATTACTGAGTGGTACCGAGTGGTACCGAGTGGTACCGAGTGGTACTGAGTGGTACCGAGTGGTACTGAGTGGTACCGAGGTGGATTCGTGAAAACAGGATGCCATAGACTTTGCTGCATGGAAAGAAATATGAAGAATGAAATAGGGATCATTAAAAAAAAGTTTTACGAAGATAAGTAAACAGCTGACCCTCTGTGCATGACATTCAACCCCAACAGGACCGCACAATGATTGATGAACACCCGGTGACACAAAGGATCAACACTCGGGTTAAAATTACCCAGGAACAGGTCCCTCAAACCCTCTTCAACGGTTAGCTTATATTAGGAGTCCAGACTTTAAAATGAGCTGAGCTTCTGGTCAGAAGCAGGTTAAATACATATGATTGAAACAATGGTCTTGCTTTAATGGTTAAAGAGTGTTCTTAACGAGAGCGTGCTTTGCTAGTCACACTCGCCATCGCCATGGGCTATGATTCCTATACCCCACTACATCACAGAATACCACTTCCGTCTGCATTGTAGAAACTACAATATTGTTAGGAGATCCACATTCCAACGTGGCAGCCGCCGTGGTTTAGAGGCTAGAATGTCGTCTGCGGATCGGAAGGTCGTGAGTTCTGGTCCTGACGGAGCCCTTGTTTTTTCAAAAATGGCCGTGGCTTCTCGATCAACCTGGCCTTGAGTGGGTACCAGGTACAAGTCCTTGGATGTCAAGGCGATCGGCGTGATACTGACAACATCACCCACCAAGTACCAATTAGTCTATAAAATATAGGTCTAGCCCTATATGCCCAATACGCATGAAGATGTGGAAAGGAGTCCTTTTTACATTCTAACATCTCTGTCCCCTTCTTCGTTAGCTAGTGAAGAGTTGGTATACTAAAATTACAAGTTAAAGCCAGATTAAAAAAGAACCTGTTTCCTCCATCAGTGTTGAATATGTATGACGGCTAAAGAAGACAGGGCGACAGGAGAAATGGAAATCTTACGTTCTGTTATATTTGATACCACGTTTCACCAGACGTTTATTCTGAAGTTGAAGTTTGAACAACAAATCAACATCATAGCACACGGGTATCGCCGTTAGGCTAATCTTTTCAATTTCCAACTACCAAGGGATTTTTTTTAAAGTGCACAACAATGCACACGGGCGTCGGATCTCATTACCCAGAGACCAGGGGAGAATTTCTAGAAGTCCAAGTTCACTTGAAAAAATCCTAGCCCTTACCGGCGATTGAACCCAGAACTTCTAGCACTCCAGGCGGGCACCATGCCTCGAGACCACGCTGCCCCCTACGTTCATTCAAAGCTATGCACGCCGTATTTCCGTTCTGTTTAAACAGTGAGAGTGTGGCACATGACAATGCATGTGGGAGTCAAACTGTGTCAGGAAAGTTTCCGCAGCACGTACATCCTATAATGAAACTCAATTTATTTTTACTCAAAGAAAATAACTGTCTTTATATCTCAGCCGTTCACCTCAAACTGTATGGTTGACATATGTTCGCAGATTTGCAAATTTTAACCTATTATATGCACAGTAATGATTGGCAGTAGAATCGTTAAACGTAACCTCTGGGTTATTGTGTGTATTCGCAGTAATAGGCGAACACAATGACATACTGGCCTTAACGTGGCAGTGCGTTATGTCTAAAGAATTAATCAAGTAACAGAAAGTGTATTGATCGGCACTCATAGACAGAAGTAGAAAGATAGAAGAACACACTAGACAACATAAAAATCTTACCGTACCGGGAATTGAACCGGTCACCTCCAGACGGCCTTCCTTCTTGCTACTTGATTCTGTCCAGCCTATCAGATTGCCTTTGGCTTCAAACAGGCGAGTTTTACTATTTGAACGATCTGGTAACGAACTTTTACCCGGATCTAATTACGCTTTCTGTTCCTATGCCAGTTCCCTTGTATCTTCGCATTTACAGATTCCTGACAAACACTACCTATTGACACAATCGACACGACTGGTTTTTGAAGAATATTTAGAAACACTGATTCATTTTTTAAAAAAATATTTAATAACTACATTTCGCTACTTAGGCAACGATCTGCGGGCCACTTGCTAGGCCTCAGGGGGCCAGATTTGGCCCGCGGGCCGCCAGTTGTATAGCCCTGCTGTATACTATACAGAAGGATCAATGCACGTTTACTGGCAGGGTGGGGGCACATGACCCGATGATATTTTGCGTTTATTACATTCAGAATCAATTGTTATGTCACGTAAAACTAAATCTTTTATCTATATTTTTTTTTTTTTTTAAAGAACACTCTGAACCTCGTATGTCCTTCTTTCTTGCAATTTCCTTAAACGATGTAAGAAATACATTGCTAAAAAACATAATATAGGGCATAGTTCATTATAACAGATGTTGATTTCTAGCTACAGTTTACTTCATTCGTCGACTTCCCTTTACTGCTATGTACTTGTTATGATGTAGCATGCGGTTCCGACTGTTTTTGGAGTCAGTTGTAACTATAGGCTACAACTCCTAATATTATTACTACTACTATTGCTGCTGCTATAGTACTTTTTTAGTAGTAGTAGTAATAGTAATAGTAGTAGTAGAAGAAGTAGTAGAAGAAGTAGTAGAAGTAGTAGTAGAAGTAGTAGTAGTAGTGGTAGTGGTCTTGGTGGTTGTAATAAAATATTTGTAGGTACCAAAACACAGCTTTAGACCCTTGAGCTGTATCAGCTATCACATGGTTATTATGTATTACCATTTCCCTGCTTTGTGCTTGAGTCCTGGCTCATTGTGCCTCCAGTATTATGTCCTAAATTATTCCTGTATCTCTTTATTTTTGCCTTGATCATTTTTTGTGTTTCATCGTCATCTTCCACACCCCTCACTCTCCTTTTCCCCTCCCCCAATGTTTGAACGATGTTATCAGTCATCATTATTTTATAACCGTTGGGATTGAGGAAATCTTCGTCTTCTTCTTCTTCTTCTTCTTCTTCTTCTTCTTCTTCTTCTTCTTCTTCTTCTTCTTCTTCTTCTTCTTCTTCTTCTTCTTCTTCTTCTTCTTCTTCTTCTTCTTCTTCTTCTTCTTCTTCTTCTTCTTCTTCTTCTCTTCTTCTTCTTCTTCTTCTTCTTCTTCTTCTTCTTCTTCTTCTTCTTCTTCTTCTTCTTCTTTTTCTTTGTCTTCTTCTTCTTCTTCTTCTTCTTCTTCTTCTTCTTCTTCTTCTTCTTCTTCTTCTTCTTCTTCTTCTTCTTCTTCTTCTTCTTCTTCTTCTTCTTCTTCTTCTTCTTCTTCTTCTTCTTCTTCTGCTTCCTTTACTCTCTACTCCTGGAAGGCCTCGCAGCATCAGAGAGGAAGATTGATGATTAACTTCGTTAAATATAATGTGTAGATCTGACAATAAATCTAAATGTCTTGTATCCCTATGTTGAATGTATCGTTTATTTCTTGACATTTTCTGTCCATTTTGATCTTACTTAATGTTACTTAGCTTTAGATGTATGTTCTTGTTTTTTTAAGAATTATTACACGTATAACTGATTTGAAATATTGTATGTTATACGATTGTTACGGCAAGCAGGTTACTCAGAAAATGTAGTGTGGAGCAGGAAGTCGCTGTTGGGTTATAATCATATTTTGATTACAAACCAAAGTGACTATCTGTCATGGACACAAAAATTCTTAACTGGCATTCACGCTCTGTAGGCAGAACAGACCAGGATACCAGCGACGCCTTCTCTGTGACTACTTTCAGAATGCCGATGGAGGTGATGGCCGTGTAGGATTGCCAAATTTAGTAAAATAAAAATAAAAACAGTCACGACTCCTTCTTTGTTTATAACGAATTTGTTCACTACAAATATACTATGAAATAGACGTAATCAACATACTAAACTTACTTCATAGGAACACATTTGGGGGAAAAAGGGGGGGGGGGGGGGGAATCCGGAAAACAGTGTATCTGGCAACCGTTGCAGCGACAGAAGTTTCCACATGACTGGAATAAACCTTATTCCAATGTGTGTGTGTGTGATTCTATGCGCATTATATGAAGGGTTGCTTTGTGCTCTGTATACAGACAGTGGATTGAGCTACTGTAAAATTTCACCTTCCGTGGAGTTACTTTCGGCTTCGTCAAAAGGTATGCGGATGTTGCTGGAAGAAAAAAAGCTGATTGATTGGCTAGGTCTGCCTTAGTTGCAGATAACAATCCTACGCATGGCGCTGACATTAGTAATGCCCTTAGAGCGATAAAACGATAGGATAGTTTGGGAACAGTGTGTCCACATGGCTGATAAGAAGGCAAGAATTTGCACTAAAGGCAAAACAGGCACCTGGACGTATGAGACATCTTGTCACCCAACTTAGCACCGTTAATGTTAAACGCGAGACGTTTATTTGCACGTTAGTAACGTCAGCATACAAAAGCCACAGATGAACTGTACAAATAACACACTGCCCACTATCCTTTCAGTAGATTCTATTTCCAAATCTATAATGATATTTATTCCTATTTGATGACTCTCTCACAGAAGAAGTGATTACATTTTCAATATTTCAGATTGAGGCCATTTCCATCCTTGTCAAAATGAAAAGAATGGTTGCAGTTGAGAGGCTACTGATAATTAACAGAACAAAACGTTAAAAGTTAATCAGAAGCCTAACATTGGACAGTGAAAGACACGTAGCTATAACCCCAATTTCTGACACACGTGTTAATGAACGCGTTAAACAAAGTGTAATGTTTATAGAAGCTTGTTAAAAGAAGCTGCCCCCCCCCCCTTTCCCCCCATAGTCTGACGATTAGAACAGCCCTGTGATTCAAGTCGCATCCTTTATGGAAATCCAGAGCCCAAGTCCCTGATAATCTCCTAAGAGGTTATAATTAGTACATCCGTAAAAGCTACACCAAGAACAACCCTGATGCACCATGCGTAAAAAAATGCCTCCCCTGGAAGCTGGGGCCCCCCGGCTGCTGCCTGGCCGTGCCACCCCGCCCCCGCCCGCCCCCCCCCCCCCCCCCCCTAAACAGCTTTTAAAAGCAAATATAAAGAACTGAACTTCCCTTGTACACGCACGCTCAAGGGACAACAAGTTATATACGCAGCCTGTGACGAATCTTGACATTCTTAAGTATCTGAGAGTGAAAATTATCGATGTTGATTCCTTCGAAGATGAAGTGCAACTGCCTTGCAGGCAAGGAGCCAACAGTTTGCATGCAGATAAGCCAGATTTGTGAAACGGATATACACGCTAAACATAAGTTCTGGAACTTAGTGGACGAACAACCAGAACTGTCTTTAGGAGTTTACATGTAGTAAATGCGACATAGTTGAACTCTGCAATAGATAACTGTCGACTTTAGGATGTATTCATACACTTGACCTGGAGAGAATGAGGCACCTTGGTGTAACCAGAGGGTCTGACCGGCTCACTACACTCAGAGGAAAGGCAAGGAGGACTTTTAACCAGTGACCGGTACCATCAGTATTAGAACTCTGCGCTGGCTGCTGAAGATAAGGACGGAGCATGCAGGTGAATGCCCCGAGTGCTGTGATGTCAATTCTCGACTCAACTCAACTCATGCACCTCACAACTTGGTAGCAAGAATCAATGTTTAGGACACGACAGTGATTAAACTGGAGATTGAACACTTTTCCAGAAATATGTTAAAATGCAGATGGATTCAAGAATAAAACCAATTCTCCTGCACACACACACAATTACATTTTAAGCAATCATAATAACGATCCTGGCAACAGCAGTCATTGTAAGATTTTTCTGCTCCCGATTATATGTCCCCCTCACCCCTCCCCTCTTTTGACCCCCTTTAGTCAATGAAACTTCACTGTCTCTTGTTTATATTTTTCACTTTTTACAAAAACTGATTGTGAACACTTTATATGTCAATTGTCTGTTAAACTACGAATGATGAAATCCAACACTCCATGAATCGATTTCTCTGGTGTTTGCGAGTGAATGCATCTGTGTGAGAGTGTCGTATCAAGTATCAACGACTATAGTTGCGAGTACGAATCTGACTGTTTCAATGACAGTTTAACAATGCTTACGTTTAATGTTGTACAAATGGGGACGTATAACTGTCAGTGAGATGACAATAGAAAATGTGGCGACCAGCTAGAAGAGATATAGAGAAAATGGAAGACAAATAAAAACATATGGGTGGTTTAGCTCTATAACCTAGGCTAGACAAGAACACGGACCTGATCCAGTATTCTGGTAATTGTGTGGGACTGAGACCAATGAGTATCTAGATTATTTACATGGCACACGAGCTCCGTAACACGGGATCTCAGGCTACATGTTAGTTCATTGTTATCATTCGCATGTCATTAGAGGTGGCGCAGTGGCTAACATGCTTGCTAGCCTCCCGGGTGTCACTGCTTAGATCTCCAAGGTGGGGCTGTTTACAAAGAAATGCCACAATCCACTTCTAGCGTAGCGACTGGCTGAGTGGTTAGCAAGGCTTGGTTCTAATAGGGGAAACCCAGGTTGAATCCATGGTAAGGGATTGAGATTATTTCTGTTGGAGGTTATCATTATTAGAATGATTACCAAGATAAGCACATAGAAAGGCAAAAGATAAATGAGGAACACAATTAAAACTGCATATGAAAACAACAAAGACAGAAAGCTGATCACAAATCACGACACAAAACTAGAAGTTCGACAAGAGTTTAAAGTAAAAATAAATGCATCTAATTGTCTTCTAACACACAATAACTAAACAACACATGCGATGATTAGAAAGCTTATCGGCCGGACAGGAACAACACCCAGAAATATAATCGAACGTTTCGACAAGAATATTAATAAAACTACACAACAAGATACTTTTTAAAATGTTCGCCTTTGTACCTTTCCCTCTACTGGGTTTTATCTTCATAGTTTGTTTTGAGTCTAGTTACTTTTTGCTGTTATTTCGACTGAACTTACTCCAGTTTTGCCATGTAGGTTAACCGTGCAAGCAAATGAATGCAGAAGTCTGAAGTGTTGGTTCAGATATCAAAGCGATAGTGTAACCAGGCACAGCGCATTTAAATCCTTGGTTTAACAAAGCAGAGCAAGATTTGTAAATCTTTTACACCGGCCCATTAGGAACCGCCATTACATAGTGGCTAAATACCCGCCTCCACCACCGAATGTAAATAAAGCATGCAACATGGATCGGGTAATGTCCTGGGGAGTAAAGTAGGCGAGTGTGGTATTGACCCTCTTACCCACTGAGTGCCTATTTGTCTTTAAAAGCAAACAGCAAAAAGACACTTACAGAAAGAAGAAGAAACATAGAAGAGCACAGTAGACAATATAAAAACTATAAACTATAGCCGTTAACCTGTCCCTTTTTATGACGACAGCCCCTTTTTGCAGGAACAAATGCAGTAAGACAGTGTTTCCCAAACTTTTCTTAGTCGCGGCTCCCCCCCCCCCCCTTTTTTTTTCTATAAAAGATTTTCCACGGCGTCCTAACCTAAGTAAAGGTATGACTATTCGTATGTGAGTAATAAAAAAAAAATTAACCTTGTTTATCTTCGAATATTTCGCAGCGCCCATGTGAAGAGGTCGCGGCTCCCCCGGGGCGCCGCCCACACAGTTTGTGAATCACTGCACTAAGACATCTTTTTCTGAAGTCTAGTAATAATATGTTTGCTGCCCCATTGACCCCTAAAGGGTCCTTTGCTTAGTTACACAAACTTGATGTTGACAATGAAGACCGGGTCTGAAGAGTTCTGGGGGAAAGGTCTGATCAATGTTTTGATCAAGACTGTGAGTGATTAAACTGGAGATCGAAATTGAAAATTTACTAGACGTATTTTAACACGGAATCAAGGAGCGAAAAACAAATTCTTGCTCTCTAAAGCTGTAAGTTGTGAAGCAATAAGACGTCTCTCTCTCTCTCACTCTCTCTCTCTCTTTCTCTCTCTTTCTCTCTCTTTCTCTCTCTCTCTCTCTCTCTCTCTCTCTCTCTCTTTTCCTTTTTCTCACTATTATCTCCTAAGAGAAACTGCCTGAGCTGTTTATTTCTTAACGATCATTTAAACTGTTGAATGATTAAACACAATGTTTCATGAATGTATATGTACATTTTATTTAGTACGGTATTCTCTCTCTATCCCTATCTCTTTCTCGCTTGCGCTCTCTCTCTCTCTCTCTCTCTCTCTCTCTCCTTCTCTTCTCGTCTTTTACTAATACTTTGTTTCCTCTGTCGTTTCTCATCCTCTAGTCTATCTGTATTTATCTGTTACTCCCTCTTCCTTTCTCTTTTATTTCTCTTTCTTCCCCTTTCTCGTCTTTCTCTTTGCATTAAAAATCCACGTGGACAATTGAGATTCGCTTCTAATAATTGCTGTTTCCATAACGGTATAACAACGATTATGTAGTTAATGTTGCAGAATCACCACTTGACATTCCCAGTTGTTTACAGCCAACCACTTAGTCGCTTCCCAGCCGAAGGCAATCGCTAGCACGGTTACCTTCGATCCCTATGATCATGTATTCAAAACTCTTTCCAGGTGGCATATTTTCAATACATTTTCTTATCCGCCCAGGACATAATAGAAAACTGGAAATTTTCTGGGAAATCAAAGCGGTTGGTTTGACGTTTACCGCATCACTTGTTGAGAGCATATTAGTTTTAAAAAAAAAGGGATCCTCTAGCATTAGGTCGGCACAGTAAGGCCACCCTCCACTATTGGTGTTTGGTCATATCTATATTGCCATATCTGCATGTGAAAGGAGTCTGGTATTGGGCGTATAGGTTTAGATCCACATTTAAAAGTATTGACCAATTAGCACTCTGTGATTGGTGTGGTTAGCATCACGCCGGTCTTCTTTACTTCCCAGGACTGTACCTGGTACCAATTTTAATGTGTTAGACTGGGTCGACCTAAGAACCAAGGCCATTCAAAAACAAAATTCAGGCTCCATTAGGTACTGAATTCACGACCTTCCGACCCACAGGCGCACGTCTGGCCGCTACACCATGGTGGCTCTTACCTCCTTGTGTGATGACTAAAACGTTCATATCAGGTTGTTGCTAACTGCTGCCCGTATGTGACCTTCATAAAGTATCTTAAAAGCTTCTGTATACTGATTATATATTAGTGACGTTCTAGCATATTTTGGAAGTACTTGGAATTCGTCTAAATATTACAACTATAACTTGAAACACTTACGTACAGCACGGTTAGGTTAGTTGCGTATCTTTTACAGGACGTTGCAGAACCAACCCCAACAGCCCCTGGCTGTTGTGTGGTTTTTCTAGGCAAATTTACGTCCAGTAGTTTGCCATTGCTTTCTGGACGGTCGGCTTTCTTGATACTGCTGTCGAAACCAACGCAAGGCGCATGGCCCGAGCTGGGATCGAGCCCGGCATCCCGGCATTACGAAGCGTTCGCATCGACTTAGCTACAGAGCCGACATGTACAGCAAGAAATGCATAAATTTTCATGACGCTTTACATACTTATTTTAAAACTTTGCTACAGCGAAATATGGGAACCCCGTATAAGGAAATCGTGGTAATTAGTTTCTCTTTGTGTATGTATTCTTCTTAATTTCAAATTCTTACACCTTCTGCATAAAGCTCTAGCTAAAGCTGAGGGAGGCATAATGTTTAGAGAAAGGTCTTTCATGATGAAAGCCGAAGGCATAATTAGACAGGTGTGCAAGCTTGATAATATCGGTCGAGGAGAGGAGAATGTCATTGTGTCGAAGTAAGTAAATTTTACCCCACCAGGACATCAGACAGAGCGATAAACACCCGGTGACACAAAGTGCCACTATTGGGATGAGGATCACCCGAGGAGAGGTCCTGAAAACCGTGTTCAATCGTCCCGCTATGTTGCGGCCCCTGGCAACAGCCAGGGTGGGGCTTCAAAATAACGAAAAATTGCATCCCACAAGGGGATGACGAAGATTAGAAGCTACAGACTTGAGTGGGTTTCTAATCACACCAATAAGAATAAACACCTCAGGGGAGCAAGTACAGCAGGGATCTACCAATCGTCGACAAACGTTTCGGCCCTCGAGCTCCTAGACGTTTTCAGAGAGTGGGCCCACCTGAGTTCATGAAGCTCAGGGTTGGTTTCCCTGCAGCACGAAATTACCGGATGGTGTTCGGATAGGGACAAGACGACTTGGTGATTTGCAGAAGCTACTGTGAGATAAGAAATCGTCGCAGTAGCGTAATTAGAGCAGTCTGCGTACCTGGACGACCGAGCGACAAGCTTACAATTGGTATACCGGACACATGTTGGACTTTTGTTAGCAGGTGGCAGAGGAACACTGGCAGACAATTCGGACACGATGGACTTTCTAGGGATGAGAAACTCTTTTCCACTAGACACCCGGACCAGCTCACCGAGGCCGTCCCCTACGTTGTTCCGTTGCGTCCAGAGCTAGCTCGAGGCCCTCTCTGCAACCTCGCCCAGCTGTTTAAGTGTTCGTTTCCGTTCATTACCGCGCAATCCTAGTTCTTTAACCACATTGTAGAGTGAAGTGGAGACGAGACCTCTCGCTCCCACTTCGACGGCAAAGACACGTACTGTGTACGCCTCGTCTCTCCTCAGACCGGCTGCTAAATCACAGTATTTCTCGAGCTTATACATGTGATTTTCGTCCATACGCGACTCAATAACGGGACGGTCAGCTCAATCAGGATGAGCTGCCGTTTTTCCGCAGAGTGGAGAACTATGTCAGGTCGCAGGCCGGTCTTCCGAACCGACTCAGGGTACTTTTCATGACCTGGCAGATCAACCGCCAGTAACCAGTCCCTCGCAGAGTCTAGCATAGATGGAGCGAATGCGCCTCGGTTGATCTTACCCTTTTGAATCTGCCCAGCCTTGAGGAAACGATTGGGGACGATGGTAGGACTGGCCCTCGCGTTGGCCCGCATCCTAGCCTGGTCAACAACGGCTGCTAACTCTTTTAGCACCTTGTTGTGTCGCCAGGTATATCGGCCTTGACCTAGGGCTTTCCTGCATGCGGACAGAACGTGTTCAAGAGTCTGCTTCGCTTTGCACAACGGGCAAGTCTTATCGTTAGTCGCAGACCACTTAACCATGTTAACACCGGGCGGTAATACATCGTACGCCGAACGAACGATAAAGCTCAGTCGCAGTGGGGTCATTTGCCAGATCTCACCCTATGTGAGTACTCTTGGCAATGCGCTCTCCGGGCTGACCCAATGGCCCTGTTGCGACTGCTGGGCTGCTTTCTGAAAACGAACCTCGTTTTCGTTGTCCTAACTTGTTGTACCACCATGTCTCGGCCATATTAGAATGGTCAGACTACTTAGCGGCAGCACTACATATTCAGCAACTGTTTACGATAATACTTGTCCACGTAATATAAGTATCCGTAGTTATGGATTTGTGTTGACAGGAAGAGGAAATTATGGAAGTTCAGAGCAAAAGTGAATAAACGTTGTCTAGTGCAACAAAACCTGGCATGTAATACCACACAACTTGCTTTAAGAATGGAGTTGGAGGCATTTACTGCATCCTTCCACTGGCTTGAAAACCAGCTGCATGAACAATTTTGATTGTAACTGACTCACATAGTATGTTGAGAAAAGTCAAGACAAGTATCAAGCATGTATTTAGAGGTCCAGGTAAGCTAGCGTTAAAAAAAAAAAAAAAATTCTAAAGAACATACAGGTGTGTTAGGGAAACTATTAGGCAGTCAGAATGGCTAGTTCAGCACTACTTTGTGGTAAATTGATGCACGAAAAGCTAGATGATGACCTTTAGAGCGAGAGTCAACAATGTGAAGGCACAAACAGATCATCAAGGGCTGAAGAAAATGATGCAGCGAGAAGTGATCAGAAAATCTGGCCAACACTCAGAATCCAGGGGAATGGCCAGACGAGGGTACTACGTATATTGGCACCTTTAGAATTGGACTAGGGCACTGTCCCGATTCTTAACTCATCTCAAGTGAACTTATTTTTGTTAGTTTAACTCTAAGTGTTCTATTTTTTTTCAAAGTGGTAATTAGAGGCAGCTTAACTGTCAATCTTTAAAATAATCGTGAATGGTATCATTTTAATAAAATAACCTTCTGCAGTATACTTTAAGACAATGAGAACACAGTGAAACTCCAATATTCGAGCTCACCAACTATTCGTCTTTCTTAAAATTCGTCTCCTTTTCCGCTGAAAATTTATGTTTGATATTCTCCTGAAAAGTCAGTATTCGTCCCTCCTCTAAAGTGGCTGGAGAGTCATCGACGAAGAACAAGAAGATGATATATATGCCAGTTCCAAGTGCTGAAATTAGGGAATGGCTGTCCACTTGGACGAAAGGGCAGGTTTACATCGAGAAATGGCACCCAAATATCGCTCTTATGTTAATGAACGTATCATTTTAACTGATGGTGGTGTTTGAACATTTTCGGAACATTAAAGAACAAACAGTACAATGGAAATTACTACAGTGCTTAATTTGTAATTAAAGCATATTTGCAATGATTGCCAAGTTCGATTTTTGAGTGAATATTTTAATGTGGTAAACAACAGACAGACACAATTTAGGAACGGGACTAGATTAAACTATTTTTAGAAAAAAAAAAATCGTTTGACATTCGTAATTTTAATATCAGTCCTCCCCTCAGGAAGGAATTAAAGACGAATAATGGAGATCAACTGCATAGGGAAAGCAAACTAATTTTATTAAAGATTCTTCTGATTAACTTACTGTGCAGACCCAGGAAGTGTTCTAATAAAGCATTCCCAGAAGTAAAGGCGTTGGACATAATGTTAGGCTTATCACTCAATAACAAAAAACAAAAACAAAGAAGAAGAAGAACTCCACAGGGGAGCATGCACTGCAGGGATCCACCGATCATCAGTAAAATAATCCTTCCTCGACGATTGTATCGGTCCCTTACTTCCCCTACAGTCTTAAAAGGTGGGCCGACCTAGGTTCTGAAGCCATGCCTTAATCTTCCCCCTGTTGCACTTAATTGGACTCGGATAGGGACAAGACGATATGGTGACTTTGCAAAAGGTTTTATGAGATTCAGTGTTATATTTGCGCCTGCGGTAGCAAATTAACTGTCTACCTTCACGACCAGAGTGACAAGCTTACAGCTGGTTCATCGGACAGGTGTTATACTTTGGCATTTGGCAGAGAGACGCCGGCAAACACTTCCCGTGTACTTTGGCTTTAAGGGATAATAAGCTCCTTTCCACTAGAGACTCGGACCAGTCTACAGAGGCCCATCACCTATGACGTTCCGTTGCGTCCAGAGCCAGCTCGACGCCCTTTCTGCTGCTTCGCCCATTTGTTTCAATGACAGTTTACTATGGTTTCCTTTCAATCCCAGTTACTTTGGCACAATGAATATGGAAGTGGAAACAAGACCTCTTGCGTCTACCTCGACGGCGAAGATTTTAGCTGTGTACGCTTCGCCTCTCCTTAGACCGGCCATGAAGTCACCGTACTTTTCAGGCTTGTACAGGTGATTTTCTTTCATCTGCAACTCGTAAGGCACTATTAGTGCTATCAGGACGAGCTGGCGTTTCTCTTTAGAGTGCAGAACTATGTCTGGTCTCTGACTGGGTTTCGGCATTGACTCTGGATAGTGATTATACTCACCCATACAGTAGTGATTGGCATTTTAATATATGGGTCCAGTATCATATGACCTATTTGCCCATGGCGTAAAAAGAGTCATTAAAAACTTTAAATTCTAAACCGGATATAGTACATATAAATTAACAAAGCATGACCATACCGTGCTGGCAGTTCAAACCTCCAATCCGTTCAAAACCGTGCAGTCTGGGAGATGGCGGAAGGAGTCTTGCACAGGAACTTTAGCCTCCCACAGCACCGTTCATCTTAGTGTTTATCTTGGACGTCCTCATTTGCTCATTCCAGTTGTTTCTCATTTCAGTGATTCACTGTTCACTTCTTCTCACAGGGGTTAAGAAGAAGAGATACAGAATTAACCAAATTAAATGTTAACATGTCAAAGAGCAACGTTCTGCCATTAGCGAACATGTTTTTATTGAAAATAAAACCAAACGCCGTAGTTTAAAAAAAAAACACACACACAAAGGTTAGAAACAACCGACCTGCCTACGCCTGGGATTACCTTAAGCAATATTAAAAGCCTCCCAATTGGCGAGAAAGCCAGAATTTGGCAACCAAGGTGACAGAGATATGTACAGAACAATAAACCTTTATAGCGTTGTAAATCGTTTACCTAATCCATTAGCTAAGAGACATCCAGTATTTGTGTGCGGTTTACTTTTTTAGACAGCGCATTATTGGTGTATTTAATTTTTTTTTCTATGTTGGGTCGTTGTATACAAATATTTATAAAGTTTACGTGTTTGTTTTTGTTCTTAACTTTGATTCTGTGGAGTTAAATTTATCTTTCGTGTGTCACTAACGCATTTGCGCTTCCTGCAATTTGCTTATTTGTTGTTTACATGTCGATTGAATTCTGGCGGTAATGTGCAGCAATAAAAGCTCACTGGTACATTTGCTGTACACATGAGTGTATATTTATATTATAATTACAGTTAATCATGGAAGCAGAGTGGTTAGGTGTAGCTTAGGCCGAATTTCTCGGTTTTAAATCCTTACAAGATGGATTTGGAAATAGAAAGTTAGATCGATCCAGCCAAAATTAGGTATCAGGAAATGTCACAGAGAATAAAGGCGGCCTGTTTGATGTTTACCACATCAACCATCGTGTGTGACTGACATAAAAATACGACTCCAGTAATATCTCATCTACTCTATCACTGGCGTGGGAGAAGTCCCTTACTTTTATTTGTTTACGTGTAATATGAGGGTGGTGCCTAGCAAGCTTCCCCGACAGCATGATAGCACATATTCAAACCCCCTTCCATATGGATTCTAAACATCCGACTGTTAACTTAGATAATCGAGCTAAACATAAGTAGCAGGAAATGGTTCCAGGCTGTAAAGGCGGCCAGTGGTTTATTGACTATAATAGCGTCGTGCAACGATTGATCTAAAAATAGACTAGAACTATACACCGGTTATGCTCCAGCGCTTTAAAAAAAACATGTTATAAAGCAAAATTAAGTAGGGTATAGACAGTGGGAGAGAGAAAGAGAGGGATGGAGAGAGAGAGAGAGAGAGAGAGAGAGAGAGAGTCACACATAAAAGCTGCCAGTAACTGCCATTATTAAACCACTTTTGCGGTGTAGGTAGGGGGAAGGGGAGGGTGCGTCTTTGAGCATGAGGAATTAGGGCCGCATTGCTAGTACTGTCGCCACATACTGTGCAGGTGAGTATTTTCTTTGCCTCCGACAGTTAAAAAAAAAAAAAATCCCCAACCTTAACAAGGGTTCGAAGCCGGGTCTCCAACACGGGAGCCCAGCATTTTGACCATTATAATAAACATAGGCCAGGAAATACAACCAGTCACGACTTTACTGAAGATAGATCATGAACAAACTCTAGTTGTTTCCATCCTGTCTGTATGTTTAATTTTTTTCTGGGTCACATGCTTTTAAAAACAGTTATAAATGACAATGTCACCTTATATAGATCACCTTAGATAGACACTGATAGTTTTGATTACCAATAATCTTGTTGTTTTTCTCAATGTATATGTCACACATGGATGTTGATGCTACTAAAGCAAAATAATAAATATTGTGATGTAATAGTGTGTAGAAACTAAAGCATTGGCCTGTAATTACATTGAGCGACTCAAGTCAGGCTGATTTAAAGTTTACTAACACAACAGAAACTGGACCAATTTTTTTGTTTGTTTAAAAAAACAAAACAAAACAGAAACGCATAGTTCTTCGATGGCGAGTTTTTTTTTATTTTTTCGTTTGTAAATAACATATCTTACTCAGGTATTTGAAAAGCAGACTCAAATGTTGTTTACCGTGTCCAGTAGACATATGGGCGTGAATTGTGTGTGATTTTGTAATTGTTACAACGCAGTGGTCAATTGTGTTTATGACCGTATTTGTGAGCCTAGCTCACGATGTGCACACGAGAAAGCAATACAATTTGCGGTGTGAACACTATTCACTGCCTACAAAATTGAAAACCTATTAAAGGATAACGCTACACCAAAACGATCAGTTCATTTTCAAGCAGTCATGAATGGCGCCTCTATCGATAAATTTAAGGAATATTGATATTGGCCGATTGCAGACAGGAGAAAGTCAGTCAGGTTGCCAGGCATCTAAACTTGCATCAGAGTATCATCAGTCGAATTTGGCACAGGTTCCAAGCCACTGGTTTAGTTGAAGACCGACATCGCAGTGGAAGACCTAGAGTGACAACAGCAGCGGAGACTCGCTTTACTCCGCTTCGTCACCTCAGAGACAGGTTTACAGCAGCCTCCTTAACTGCCCAGGCATAGCTTCCAGGACGTCATGTGTCTGATCAAACTGTTCGGAACAGACCGGATGATGTTCGAATTTAGGCTCTATCACCACACAGAGGACATGTCCTTACCGCCACCACCAAAATCGACTTCTTTGGGCCAACAAACATCATCCATGAGCAGGTGACAGTCAATGGAGACGTGTCTGGTTCAGTGACGAATCTTTCTTTTTGTTGCATCGTTATGATAGACGGCGTAGGGTTCGCCGTAGGCGAAATGAAGATTTAGTCTAAAATTACGTTGATAGAGCTAGGCTGCACGGTGATGGAGGTGTAATGGTATGGGGAATTATCAATTACAAGGAAAGGAGTCAATTGGTACATATTGATGGAAGCTTGAATGCGCAACGATACGTCCATGAAATTCTTTGACTACATGCCCTTCTATTTTGGGAGGCCAACAAATATCTTTTTTTTTTTTTTTTAAAGACAACGCTAGACTCCATTATGCACAGTTGACCACGCAGTTCCAGGCTGCAAATAGCATCCAAACCCTTTCCTGGCCATCCCTATCTGCAGACGTGAGTCCGATTGAGCACCTGTGGGATGAGCTGCAAAGACGTGTTTGTCACCGAAACGTTGTTTCAGCCAGTGGTCAAGGATCTGTTCCAGGCACTCCAGGAAGTGTGGGCAGCCATCCCAAAGGCCCACATCAGTCATCTGATCTCATCCATGCCCAGGAGATGCCAGTCACTGATCCACTGATGTGGATCCACTGATGTGGCAAGAGGAGGACACACACCATACTAACGGGAAAAGCATACGCTTAAAAACTATCGTGACCCAGAATGCACACAAAAAAGGTGTAATTGATTGTTGTAACTCTACTGTTTTCTTGTGTGAAATCTGAGTAATTTCACCTACTGTATTAAAAAGAATTAGAATGTCAAAATTGTATGTGTGTTTCTTTCAGTAACTGTGCGGTTTTTTTTTTAAACAGTATGTTTCCTCTTACGATAACTCTTCCGGTTCTTAATTTCAAATGTGATTTTTATCTGACTTTTACATTGTTTTTAAAAAAAAAATAAGTTTTGCTGTTGTACTCGCATTTACTGACATAGTTTGTGACACAACACTTTTTTCTTTTTTTAAATATCCAAAAACCATGAGTTGTTAACAATTTTGCTCGGTACTATGGATATCGCAACCCTTCGACCTTTATTCCATGATAGATACCGTGAATCTGGGAGGAATGTGGCTTTTCTGCCTACAACCAGGCATGAACCCGGACCACGAGGAGTTTGTAAGCCGTTCGCCGAGCAGTCAGCTTTAACCAGCTGAGCTAGCGAGCCAGGCACACAATACTTAAATAGAATAGAGATACCTCATTAAATTGACATATTTTGTCACTGCTTCTACCACTTCTGGGTTCGCGCCGAAACGTACAGTTGGCAAGCTGTGTTGTGGTTTACAGCTAGGCTGTCTAAGACTTGTCACTAAAGTTCTTTTCTTTAAATGCTAGTTATTTTTATTTTACATTGCAAAGAGTCAACAAAATACGTTGATGTATTTCACAATTTCACTTTAAAGACTCTGGCTTAAATTATACCTGCCTTCGGAGCAGCGTGAGTCATATCATTACAAAGACAACACAGGTACTCACTTTCTACAGATAGCTTGCTGCTCAGGGGGTTAATAACCAGGGCTTTACAATACGAAGGGAGACGACAACCACGCAGAACCAACCCAGTGTGTGGTGTTTGATAAGTCTTCTCTTTGTGGCATAGTGATACTGGCAAACATGCTTGTATGTGTGGGTGTATGCACTTGTGTGTGTTTGTGTGAGTGCATGCGTGCGTGTGTGTGTGTATGTGTGGTGTGTGAGAGAGAGAGAGAGAGAGAGAGAGAGAGAGAGAGAGAGAGAGAGAGAGAGACACGTGTAATTGACAAACAATAGGTAAACCGGTACACGATCTTCTTATTCTACAACGCTCCCCCCACGCTTTCTTCTTCTGTTTTTATCCTTACAGGATTGCTTGATACAATGTGTTGCAGTTTACAGCTAGGCTGCTATACCTACCCCCTTTCAATCCGAAACATCCGATTACAGGCAAAATACTTTTTTTTAGACTTTTACGGCATGCTTGCCATAGGCCGTCGATCTATTCTTTTCCTACTAGAATGAAGACGGGAACCCACTTAGGAGATGTTTATATTTACATTTTTCTCTCTGCGATCATCTCTGTCCATGGTATGAAACATCCTTCTTTTTATTCCAACATAAACGACCTTCTTTAGATATTCTAAGTCACTGCAGTTTGTGTATGCCCAGTCAAATGATAGATGTTCTAAGTCACTGCAGTTTGCGTATGCCCAGTCAAATGATAGATGTTCTAAGTCACCGAAGTTTGTGTACGCCCAGTCAAATGATAGATGTTCTAAGTCACTGCAGTTTGTGTATGCCCAGTCAAATGATAGATGTTCTAAGTCACTGCAGTTTGTGTATGCCCAGTCAAATGATAAGTGTTCTAAGTCACTGCAGTTTGTGTATGCCAAGACAAAAGATAGATGTTCTAAGTCACTGCAGTTTGTGTACGCCCAGTCAAATGATAGATTTTCTAAGTCACTGCAGTTTGTGTGTGCCCAGTCAAATGATAGATGTTCAAAGTCACTGCAGTTTGTGTATGCCAAGTCAAATGATAGATGTTCTAAGTCACTGCAGGTTGTGTATGCCAAGTCAAATGATAGATGTTTTAAGTCACTGCAGTTTGTGTATGCCCAGTCAAATGATAGATGTTCTAAGTCACTGCAGTTTGTGTACGCCCAGTCAAATGATAGATGTTCCAAGTCACTGCAGTTTGTGTATGCCCAGTCAAATGGTAGATGTTCTAAGTCACTGCAGTTTGTGTTCGCCCAGTCAAATGATAGATGTTATAAGTCACTGCAGTTTGTGTATGCCCAGTCAAATGATAGATGTTCTAAGTCATTGCAGTTTGTGTATGCCCAGTCAAATGATAGGTGTTCTAAGTCACTGAAGTTTATGGTGGCCCTGTCAGATGATAGATGTTCTAAGTCACTGCAGTTTGTGTACGCCCAGTCAAATGATAGATGTTCTAAGTCACTGCAGTTTGTGTGTGCCCAGTCAAATGATAGATGTTCTAAGTCACTGCAGTTTGTGTACGCCCAGTCAAATGATAGATGTTCTTAGTCACTGCAGTTTGTGTATGCCCAATCAAATGATAGATGTTCTAAGTCACTGCAGTTTGTGTATGCCCAGTCAAATGATAGATGTTCTAGGTCACTGCAGTTTGTGTACGCCCAGTCAAATGATAGATGTTCTAAGTCACTGCAGTTTGTGTATGCCCAGTCAAATGATAGATGTTCTAAGTCACTGCAGTCTGTGTACGCCCAGTCAAATGATAGGTGTTCTAAGTCACTGCAGTTTGTGTATGCCAAGTCAAATGATAGATGTTCTAAGTCACTGCAGTTTGTGTACGCCCAGTCAAATGATAGATGTTCTTAGTCACTGCAGTTTGTGTATGCCCAATCAAATGATAGATGTTCTAAGTCACTGCAGTTTGTGTATGCCCAGTCAAATGATGGATGTTCTAAGTCACTGCAGTTTGTGTACGCCCAGTCAAATGATAGATGTTCTAAGTCACTGCAGTTTGTGTATGCCCAGTCAAATAATAGATGTTCTAAGTCACTGCAGTCTGTGTACGCCCAATCAAATGATAGGTGTTCTAAGTCACTGCAGTTTGTGTATGCCAAGTCAAATGATAGATGTTCTAAGTCACTGCAGTTTGTGTGTGCCCAGTCAAATGATAGATGTTCTAAGTCACTGCAGTTTGTGTATGCCCAGTCAAATGATAGATGTTCTAAGTCACTGCAGTTTGTGTACGCCAAGTCAAATGATAGATGTTCTAAGTCACTGCAGTTTGTGTACGCCCAGTCAAATGATAGATGTTCTAAGTCACTGCAGTTTGTGTATGCCCAGTCAAATGATAGATGTTCTAAGTCACTGCAGTTTGTGTAAGCCCAGTCAAATTATAGATGTTCTAAGTCACTGCAGGTTGTGTATGCCCAGTCAAACGATAGATGCTCTAAGTCACTGCAGTTTGTGTATGCCCAGTCAAATGATAAATGATCTAAGTCACTGCAGTTTGTGTACACCCGGTCAAATTATAGATGTTCTAAGTGACTGCAGGTTGTGTACGCCCAGTCAAATGATAGATGTTCTAAGTCACTGCAGTTTGTGTACGCCCAGTCAAATGATAGATGTTCTAAGTCACTGCAGTTTGTGTTCGCCCAGTCAAATGATAAATGTTCTAAGTCACTGCAGTTTGTGTATGCCCAGTCAAATGCTAGATGTTCTAAGTCACTGCAGTTTGTGTATGCCCAGTCAAATGATAGGTGTTTTAAGTCACTGCAGTTTGTGTATGCCCAGTCAAATGATAGATGTTCTAAGTCACTGCAGTTTGTGTTCGCCCAAATGATAGATGTTATAAGTCACTGCATTTTGTGTATGCCCAGTCAAATGATAGATGTTCCAAGTCACTGCAGTTTGTGTATGCCCAGTCAAATGATAGATGTTCTAAGTCACTGCAGTTTCTGTATGCCCAGTCAACTGAGAAATGTTCTAAGTCACTGCAGTTTGTGTACGCCTAGTCCAAATTATAGATGTTCTAAGTGACTGCAGTTTGTGTATGCCTAGTCAAATGATAGGTGTTCTAAATGACTGCAGTTTGTGTATGCCCAGTCAAATGATAGATGTTCTAGGTCACTGCAGTTTGTGTATGCCCAGTCAAATGATAGATGTTCTAGGTCACTGCAGTTTGTGTATGCCCAGTCAAATGATAGATGTTCTAAGTCACTGCAGTTTGTGTATGCCTAGTCCAATGATAGATGTTCTAAGTCACTGCAGTTTGTGTACGCCCAGTCAAATGATAGATGTTCTAAGTCACTGCAGTTTGTTTATGCCCAGTCAAATGATAGATGTTCTAAGTCACTGCAGTTTGTGTATGCCCAGTCAAATGATAGGTGTTCTAAGTCACTGCAGTTTGTGTATGCCCAGTCAAATGATAGGTGTTCTAAGTCACTGCAGTTTGTGTATGCCAAGTCAAATGATAGATGTTCTAAGTCACTGCAGTTTGTGTACTTTCAGTCAAATGATAGATGTTCTAAGTCACTGCAGTTTGTGTGTGCCCAGTCAAATGATAGATGTTCTAAGTCACTGCAGTTTGTGTATGCCCAGTCAAATGATAGATGTTCTAAGTCACTGCAGTTTGTGTATGCCCAGTCAAATGATAAATGTTCTAAGTCACTGCAGTTTGTGTTCGCCCAGTCAAATGATAAATGTTCTAAGTCACTGCAGTTTGTGTATGCCCAGTCAAATGCTAGATGTTCTAAGTCACTGCAGTTTGTGTATGCCCAGTCAAATGATAGGTGTTTTAAGTCACTGGAGTTTGTGTATGCCCAGTCAAATGATAGATGTTCTAAGTCACTGCAGTTTGTGTACGCCCAGTCGAATGATAGATGTTCTAAGTCACTGCAGTTTGTGTACGCCCAGTCAAATGATAGTTGTTCTAAGTCACTGCAGTTTGTGTATGCCCAGTCAAATGATAGATGTTCTAAGTCACTGCAGTTTGTGTATGCCCAGTCAAATGATAAATGCTCTAAGTCACTGCATTTTGTGTACGCCCGGTCAAATTATAGATGTTCTAAGTGACTGCAGTTTGTATATGCCCAGTCAAATGATAGATGTTCTAAGTCACTGCAGTTTGTGTATGCCCAGTCAAATGATAGATGTTCTAAATCACTGCAGTTTGTGTATGCCCAGTCAAATGATAGATGTTCTAAGTCACTGCAGTTTGTGTATGCCCAGTCAAATGATAGATGTTCTAAGTCACTGCAGTTTGTGTACGCCCAGGCAAATGATAGATGTTCTAAGTCACTGCAGTTTGTGTACGCCCAGTCAAATGATAGATGTTCTAAGTCACTGCAGTTTGTGTTCGCCCAGTCAAATGATAGATGTTCTAAGTCACTGCAGTTTGTGTATGCCAAGTCAAATGATAGATGTTCTAAGTCATTGAAGTTTGTGTATGCCCAGTCAAATGATAGGAAATATTTCAAAAAATAATGTGCGACAAAGTTTACTTCCTGTAAATTTCAGGGCCAGAGTCAAAATAAAATTAAGCGTTATGTTAAATGTCTTCTTCTTCTTCTGCCTTTCTATCCCCCAATGGAGCATAGGCCCTCAACCAACTCACGCCAAGTCGTTCTATCCTTCGCCATTACATGGAGCTCTCCCCATGTCCTTTCCATCTTTCTAACTTCATTCTCCAGCTCTCTTCTCCATGTGTTTTTTGACCTTCCTTCATCCCTATGCCCCTGTGTTGTTTTTTTAAAAGTATTCAGAAGCCATAAGTTAACCCTTGGGCTCGTTATTATGGATATCGCAACCCTTTGGCCTTGATTCCATGATAAATACCGTAAATCTGGGAGAAATATGGCTTGTCTGCCTATCCCCGGGCGTGAACCCGGACCACAAGGAGTTTATCACCCGGTCACAGCGCAGTTCGGTTTAGTTAAGTACCCTAGCCAGCCGGGCCCCTGTGGGTTCCAATGCAAAGACATTCTAGTTATGCTGTTCTCCTGTTTTCTCAGTGTGTGTCCTATCCAACGCCAGCGTCTTTTCCTCACCTCTTGGTCCACTGGAGACTGTTTAGTTCTCTCCCAAAGTTCTACATTAGTTAGTCTATCATACCATTTAATTCCCTCTATTCTGCGCAGGCACCAGTTAATGAATGTCTGAAATGTATTTGTAATTGTCTTAGTTTTTCTCCATGTTTCCGCCTATACAAAAGTACTGATTTGACATTGGAATTAAAATTTTTTAGTTTATGTTTAATGTAAAGGAGAATTACTGGGATTGGTATAAACAATGTACTTTATTTTTTTCTTAGGCCAAAGCCTTCCGAGATACTGAATCCTCCCCACACAAAATACACCTACACACAAATAAAAAACAGTTTAAATTTTTTTCTATGATTGCTAGCCAGCCTCACTGGTTAAAACAAATCAAAACTATGTTCTGTTTTTAAAATCTACAATGTCTGCTGTCGTAAAATCATCCCCATATACAAACAAATCAAAATACACTTGTATTGTCAGTACTAAGTACCAGTTAAAGAATTTCGGAGAATTTTGCTTCATTTATTTAATGAATCTGTTATTTATTTTTCTATGTCTTTGTTCTTCTTCAAATTTTTATTTAACAGATGCTTTAATGCTATGTCTTTCTTCGGCCTATACACTTGTTTGATTTAATTACATTTGAGGTTTAAATATATCTTTTAATCTTCATATCTAGTCTCTTTGATATTCCTAAATGACTGCTTTAATGATACAACTTTACTTTACAGAAAATGCTTTCGAAAAGCAATTTATGGTTAAATTCGGTCATTGGTGCTGGAACCTGGGGACTCCGGCGTCATGAAGCTATTAATTCTAAACAAATTTTAAAGGGGCTGAAGTTTAGCCCCCCCCCCCTTTCCCCCCACCCACCGTTTGTTGTTGTTGTTGTTGTTGTGGGGTAATGATGGTGGTGGTACCGTTGAATGCAATATTTATGTGTCACATTCATGTTGTATAACTAAGCGACTGAGCGATCGGTGTGTGTATATGACGGTGAAATTTATTAGGAGAATACTGTGACAATTTAAAAAACGATATAGTATTTTTACCTTGTCTCAGAGGCGTAGGGAGGGACATCACAGGGTGTCATCAGTGGGGAGATGCGGGGGGCGGTGGGAGGGGGGGGGGTTGGGTAGTAGGAAATTAAAATGGATACAATTTGTGTTGTCACCTTAACGATATGACCGTAAATTATGTGGTGTGTATTTTAGTTGTTTGTGAGAGTATATATATATATATATATATATATATATATATATATATATATATATATATATATATATGTGTGTGTGTGTGTGTGTGTGTGTGTGTAAAGAAGGTGGTTGGTGGGGGGGGGGGGTTGTAACAGGACATTTTCCCTACGGGATACTACCTGACATTGCAGTATCACAGTGTAGGCTTTCGCCTTCATCTGAAATAAGGGCTTTGCAGCCAAAATACACCTGCACACAAATAAAAACACTTTCAGTGGTTGTATCGTCTTTACCGTTACTGGTAACCAGCCACACAGGTAAAGTGTTATTTATGTATTTACGTTTTTAAAACGTACAATGTCTGATTGGGAAAATCATCTCAGCTGCATGAAAACCCAAATGTGGGTTTATTGCCAGACCTAAGTGCTCATCTATCTGTCATAGTCCACACATGCGAGAAAGCAAGTGTTTTTACTGTTTCTCTACGTTACGAAAGACACAACCCTAGTGTTTGAAGTGTATTTTAGCTGGCTTGGCTTTGCTCACATTTATTTTTTCTCACATAAAACACTCGACGGGTTTTTGTGGTGAAGTATGCGTATAATTGATTTGGCAGGTTGCAGGTGATGGCTCGATGATACATAAACTGAAGTCTTTATACCGCAGACAGCGAACGAAGGTTCTTAAAAAGGGGGAATTTTTTTGGTAATGTTTAAAGATTACTTCCAAAGTATACGGATATTCTTAAAAGTGCTGCGGTCTCCTCCCATCTAATAAATGATACACATTTCTACACGGCTGACTTTTTCCCTGGCACCACGACGATATAAATATGTGTAATCCACTGCTCGCTCAGATGATATGATAATTTATTCAGATAGTTTAGTGTCAAGAAGCAGAAGGAGTGCCTCGGAGCTCTTTGCAAAAGCTAATAGTTGGCATTTGGTGCAGGAGAGTCTAGCATATGATCCCACAACATCCAGCTTAAGAATGAAGGTGGAGGCGGTCACTGTAGCTTTCCCCTGGCTAGAGACCTTGGTATGCACATACACTGTTTTTGTAACTGACTCATAAAACATGTTGGAGAAGGTGAGGACAGGTGTCTTTTGTGCAGAGTGATATACTTCGTTTCGGAGGTCAAGGGTAAAGAGCATTGTCTGGATCTTTTCTCCGGTTTGTTGGGAGATAAACAGAGGGACAGACTGGCTGGCTTTGCACAATGTAGTAGAATACCGGTGCATGATAAGTCGGACGTAGTTATGGAAGCAAGTGTACAATTTGAGTACAAAAATAGTGATTACAGTCTGGTGAGAGTGAATAAGTGATGAGTGACAAGGGGATCTGGCAGATACTCAACCTCAAAGGAAAGGCAGGACGCAAATATAATCATACCGAAACTAGCACCATTGGTAAAAAAAAACTATGCGTTGGCTACTGAAGATGGGGAATGCTCGAATGCTGTGGTGTCGGTTCCTAATCAGCTTAAGTCAACTCAGTTCCAGAATCATCATTATTAGTCATCAGGTTCTGTAAAGAACGTTGACAGTGCTCTCTTTAAGGTGTACATGTATCGCTCCCTATCTATAACTACTTCTCCAGCCCTATGCGCTTTCATTTTCAGTGCATCTTCAATGTCATGAACCACCTTCTCAAGGGTCTGCCCTATCTTCTCTTTCAAAGGTTTGTATCCGTTTCTCCGTGTTTCCATCAAAGTCATCAGTGTTTAACAACCCCAAAAATACCTAAGCTTTCAGGCCAGAGTAGTGTTTATTAGGCAGTTCTCATCAAGTGTTCAGAATTATGTAGGATGTCTATATTTTTCTTCTTCTTGCTTCCTGTTATTGTTTAAAAAAAATCCACTTCTCCTGATCTGATATATTTTAGTGGGTAAACAAAGGCTGTTGTTTCAATACAGTTACTGCAGTTGGAGTTGTGAAATGTCAGGTCTTTATATATATATATATATATATATATATATATATATATATATATATATATATATATATATATATATATATATATATATATATTCTCTGCCACGACGTACAGGGGTAGGATTTCTATTTCCTTTCCTTGTCACTTTAACTTACTAGAAACTGTTGAAAATTGTCAGGTATCCATTGTTAAGTGGCTTGGCTGACCCCAGCTTTGGGAAAAAATGGCGCGGCTTCTACTAGAAATTGAACGTAAACCAATGTTTCAGAAGCCAATGTCACTTGCTGATGTGCTATCGTTGTTATTATTTTTACGAGAAAAATTATAGTTTTTGAAGAAAAAAACCAAAAAAAAAAAAAAAAGTTCGTTCTGCCTTCCCGAGTTCGTTCTGCCTTCCCTTTTTTATTTCCAAATGACTACGCTCCTATAATGTGCACAAGCATACCCCAGTACTATGCCATCCATTTACTAAGGTGAACGATCAAGCAGTCACGTGAGGTTTGAGGTTCGAACAACGGATCACCATCATGGCACACGGGTAAAAAAAAAAAAAAAGTAAAGATCCCTTTTCACGCCTTTCGGCGCATCGGGCATAGGCAGAGCGTCCTATATTTTTGCAGACCATCAGCACTCGGTGGGTAATGTGGTCAACATTACGCCGGCTGTCTTTACTTTCCCAGGACAGCCCATCCTGGTACCCATTTTAGGCTGGGTCGACCTGCGACGTCCCATACCACGACAAAAATCCACACAGCCTGCAGTGGGTTTCGATCGCGGTATGCTGGCTTACGAGTCGGACTCGCAACGCCTTAGCCACGGACGCCTGGCACACGGGTAATAACCCATAATTGCTCCGTTCTTCTTCTAACTCAAGTCTGAGTGTGAAGATGCTCAGCACAATGTACATGCTATGTAGCACCGGCGAGGATCCTGAAATACATTTGGTAGATTTTACGCTCCACATTTTTGCCTGGGCAGCGCCATTGGGTTACTCTTTTCAATTTCCAGCTGCCGAGTTATTTTTTTTTTTACGTGTGCAGTAATGCACACGGGCGTCCGATCTCACTACCCATAGACCAGGGGGAATTACTACAAGTTTAAGTCCACGCGAAAAAATATCAGCCTTGATTGGAGATTGAACCCTGAACCTCTAGTACTCGAGTCGGTCACCATGCCTCGAGACCACGCAGCCCCTTCAGTCACGTGAATGTACTTTATTATATGATTTTTATTCAGCACTCTTGTGGTTATGGTGTTTATAAAACAAGCTCTCATTTGAAACAGACCGCATAATAAATTTACCACTCCCCCCCCCCCCCCCCACCGCAAAAAAATAAATAGTTTATTGGATACTAAATACTTGTCTTGTCTTGTCCACAATTGCCTCACAGCGTAGTGGGGAGTCGCAGTTTTCTATCCTGGGCCAGGTGTGTTGCACGTGTTGTTGTTAGTCCGTGTTGCCTCAGGATCTCTGATATATTGTCTATCTATCGTACTCTCGGTCTGCCTCTTGTTCTAGGGCAGAAGTGCTGTTCGTTGTATGCTCGTAGAGGCAGTTGGTCGGTTTGCATTCGCATCAAGTGGCCAAACCACTCTATTTGTTGCTTCTTTATGTATTGCAGGCATGGTGTGGTTCCTACAATTGCTCTAATGTTCTCGTTTCGAACTCTGTCTCTCTTTGTGACATTTGCAGCCTGACGTAAGCATCTCATTTCGCACGTCGTGATCTTTTTCTCCTGTGCTCTTGTTAGGGACCAGGTTTGGCATTGGTAGCAGAGGGTTGGTATAAACATGCAATTTATCAGTTGTCGTTTTAGTGCCACAGTGATGCTTGGGTGTTTTAGCAGTGGGGAGAGTTGGTAAGTTACTGCGTTCGCCTTTTAGAAATTCATTTTCACTATTACAGTAGATAAATACTTTAGACAGTTTGGGCGTTTAAGGCTACTCCTGTTATTAGTGATATAATATTGAACATGGAAGGTCAAAATGACCTCGGATGTTCAATATTATATCGCTAGATTAAAATACCCGCGCTTTAGTGCTTTATAAAATATCCACTTGCCTAATGTGCCTATTCACGGTCATCACTGACTTAACGGTTGTGAATGCAGTTTTATAAGGTTTGAGGTTTGAACTTTGGATCAACATCATGGCACACGTGTAGTAAACCATAAGTTCCCCGTTTTACTTATAACTCAAGTCTGGGGCTGAAGTTGCTCAGGGCAGTGCACGAGCCCCATAGCACCAGCAAGGATACTGACATATTTTGGGTATATTTTTTACTCCAAGTTTCAGCTGGGCAGCGCCGTCTGTCTACTTTTTTCGATTTCCAACTGCCAAGGGATGTTTTATGTGCGCAACAATACCCACACGGGCGCCCGATCTCACTACCCAGAGACAAGGGTTAATTGGTAAAAGTCTTTGTTAAAAATCCCGGCCCTCACCCGGGCCTGAACCAGGGACCTCTAGCAGACTAATCGGACACCATACCCTGAGACCACGCAGCCCTCTGCAGTTTCATATAATACCTGGTTTGATTCAGCCACAGTTATTTTGTCAGTAGACTTCTCTGCGTTCATTTTGAGACTGGTATCAGCGTCAAACGTTCAGCTAATTAATTATTCACAAGTCCAACTACATGAATGGTAGTCGCCATGGCGGAGCGGCTAGACGATCGCCGCGGATCGAAATGTCGTAAGTTCGATCCCTGGCGGAGACAGACTTTTTTTCAAAAATGACATTGGCTGCCAGGTCGACCCAGCCTGAGTGGGTACTCGGTGCAGTCCCGGGAAGTAAAGGCAGCCAGCGCGATGCTGACTGCATCACCCATTTTGCGCCGATTGGTCTATAACAGTAGGTCTAGCCCTATATGCCCTATACACCTTGAGGCGTGAAAAAATGTCCTTTACTTTTTTTGTTTTGTTACAGCTACATGAAAAACAGATCACTCCAAATTTGATACGTTCCTGTGCCAATTAAAACCCCACATAATTCACATTACTGTCGCTTGTGGGGAAACATTGACACAGACTGCAGTCCCAGCAAAGCCAATAGCATAGACACTCATTTTATGCGTAGAGCAGTCGTCAGATGTGCCTGCACACATAGTCCGTCACTATAAATGCAGTTCATCGTCGACTGAAAGCAGCAAATACAAAAGATCAGTAGCTGTACGGGTTAAAGAGACAGCACCGTTCAGATGAATTTTAAACCAATGAATGTAAACTGACCTTCTAAAATCGCAAACAAACAACATATTCTGAAGTTGATTTGTGACGCCTCATATAGGTTACGCATCTAATTTTCATTTTAAGTGAGCATACAAACCTTTATATTATTCTACCCTTTAGGTTTACCAGATATTTTGTAAATGTCTTAAATGTATCGTCGACTCTGTGGCGCTTCGCTTCGTAATGCCGGGATGCCAGGTTCGATCCCAGCTGTGGGCAATGCGCCTTGCGTTGGTTTCGACAGTGGTATCAAGAAAGCCGACCATCCAGAAAGCAATGACAAATTACTGGATGTAACTTGCCTAGAGAAACCACACAACAGCCAGGGGCTGTTGGGGTTGGTTCTGCAACACCCTCTAAAGGATACGCAACTAACTAACTTAAATGTATTCTTAGACAAGCATTAATACAGATGTACCCATCTTGTATACTCCACAGATCCCCATTCTACGGAGACTACAACCAGACCTAGTAAGTTGTGAATGCTGTAAATGTTTCTCTTTCTCTGTGGTAGTTGTTGTAAATTGGTTCTCTTTCCATGTGGTAGTTGTAAATTGTTTCTCTTTTATGTTGTAAATTGCCATCGACATACCACGGAGAAATGGCGAGTACATCGTAGACAGATTAAAAGCGTAATGAAGAAATCTTGATAGAAGTTAACTCACAGAGGGCGTTGCTTACCAGTGTTAATAGCATAAAATCTACATAATTCACCTACATCATGACCTATGGCGCCTGTGGTTAGGGCGTTGCGAATGCTCTTTATAACTCGCAAGTACCAGGTTCGATCCCACCTGGGTTTCTGTGGCAAAGTGGTCAAGCCGTTTGCCACACGCTCTGAATGTCGTGAAGCGAAAGCAGACGCAGACGTAGCCAAATCTGAAGAAGAAAACGACGACGAAGAAGATAACAAAACAAACAAAAACAGAAGACGAAGAAGAAGACGAAGCAGAAGAAAAAGAAGAAGAAGAAGAAGAAGAAGAAGAAGAAGAAGAAGAAGAAGAAGAAGAAGAAGAAGAAGAAGAAGAAGAAGAAGAAGAAGAAGAAGAAGAAGAAGAAGAAGAAGAAGAAGAAAAAGAAGAAAAAGAAAAAGAAGAAGTAGAAGCAGCAGCAGAAGCAGGAAAAAAAAAGAAGAAGAAGAAGAAGAAGAAGAAGAAGAAGAAGAAGAAGAAGAAGAAGAAGAAGAAGAAGAAGAAGAAGAAGAAAAAAAAGAAAAAATAAGAAGCAGAAGAAAGAGGATAATAAGGAAGAGGATGATATGGAGAACAGAGGGTTTGGGTTAACAAAAATAAGAAAATATGATGAAATCACGTCACACTTATGCAACCAGGATACATAGGATGAAGCAGTTTCAATCAAGAGATATCTGCATGGTAAAGACGGCTGAAGCAATTTCTGCAATAAAAACGTGCACTTGTATTTGCCGCTTCTTGATAACAACAATGTCTTTTTATTCACCCTACAGCTCGTGTTCTAATTTATTAGTTTATGTTTCGATAATTGCTTTTGTAGTCATATATGGCGTGTATTTAATTATAAGCTGTATCAGTGTTTTACATATGCTTTCAGACATTCAGATCTCGGGTTCCAACTATGTTGATGAAGGAGACCGAATTTATCTCGTGTGCAATGCTTCAAGTCAGGAATACCCACCAGAGGATATAGACTGGTTCAGGTAACAAAACATTCAATTTAACAGAGTCTGCTTACAGATAAGCCACGTGTAACAATCTGCATCTGCATTCAGGCAAGTCAGATGTGTAAAACGGATGAGCACGCAGCACTTAGGTTATGGAACAAGATTAAAGTCTAGAGGTTAACGAATTTCTATAACTTTCCGCCGGAGTTTACAGTCGGTAAAGGCGAAGACGAAGAAGAAGAAGAAGAAGATGAAGAAGAAAAAGAAGAAGAAGAAGAAGAAGAAGAAGAAGAAGAAGAAGAAGAAGAAGAAGAAGAAGAAGAAGAAGAAGAAGAAGAAGAAGAAGAACAGAAACCACAACAACAACAACAACAACAATACATGGCACGCAGCGGTTTAAAAGCTAATCGCATGCTAAGGTGGGAGCCGTCGTGCTGTCGCTGCTGGATGTCCGCTGCTGATCGAAAGGGCGTGCGTTAGAGTCCGAAAAGAACTGTTTTTTTTTTTTTTAATGACATTGACTCCCTGGCTGAGCCAACTTTAAGTGGGTTAGCGGGTAAAGTCCTGGAAAGTAAAGGCGACCGGCGTCGTAATGACCACCTCACCAACTAAGTGCCCATTGTTCTGAGTTACAAGCTGAAAGTTGGGTTCACTTCACAGCACTCCGGATTCGCCCAAAGATGTTTAGACTTACCCCCTACCCCCCCCTCCTCCACCCCTCCCCCCTTCAACATGTACAGTAGTGGAGTGGATATACTGCTCCCACATCCTCGGATGGTCCTAAGGGCATAACCAAAGTCGGCACCATCCATAGGCCGGCCATCTGCAACTGAGGCTAAACAGACTGTGATTGACATTTCTAGAAAATGTAGGCAGTACTAGTGCTAAATTCAAAAAAAAAAAAAAAAAAAAAGAAATGCTGGATACTGGTTTTTTACTTTACGTATCAAGAAAGGATATAAAACCGAACGAAAAGTATATCAGCAAGTTTCACAGTCTAACAAATACAAACACAACGTGAACGTTGCGGCTGTGGAGCCTTCATCAGCACATACACAAATCAAACCATACCTCACAAATACACCAAATCACTTTGCTGGTGTCTCAAAGCAGCCGGATCGATGACTTCTCAGCAGACTACCGATACACGTGGGCCAGGAGAATAAATACCCTCTGTGGAGTACCAGGGGCCATAACAAGGGGGTTTGTGATCAAACTGTGTGGCAGTTCAATACCCTAGGAGTTTAAATGAAACTGTGTTATGAAATCAGTCCAGAGTACCGAAAGTACCGAAAGTGTAAATAAAGCGATTTTCAAGAGACTTGCGGACTGTCGCTGGAGTGGCTAGATTTGATGTCTGAATCTGTCAGCTAGCAGTAGACCTGTTTCACCAATGTATTTCACGCCACATCTCTTGTAGTTGATGGCATAAATGACTTTGCGGCTGGTGTAATAGAATGCTTCACGTATGTGGAAGGTTGCGTACGGAAATTCTAGACTAGTCTCCTGGACCACATATGGACAGGTCCTACGTACAAGTCTGTTGCAAAAGACCGTGTCGAAGTGAGACTCATAAGCCGGACGTAACCGTCTCTGAACTAGAATGTCCTTGAGGTTACGACATTAACAAGCATGACATAACAAAGTGACAACTCAAGTTTACTGAGATTGTATCTGCTGTTCCGAAAAGGCAGAGATTTCGCAGCTTAGCAATAAACTAACACAGCGTATACTTTTGAAAACGAGTGCAGAAGTAAAGGATGAAGATTTGAAATTGTCATTTAAACCAAACTTGTTCCTCCCCTAATTGAATAAGGCGTCCTTCCAGTAACAATAACCTCGAACAACAGAAGTCTCAGTGACAAACAGTAGAGAAATGTATGTTAGACTTTTATTATTTTTTTTTCTTCTTCTTTTTATGCCTTTTATTCCTCCAAGTCTTTCTATCCTTCGTTATTGCATGCGGTTCTGCCTATGTCCTCCCTATCTTTTCAACCCGCTAGCACCCTAATTCTTCTATTAGAAAAGCCTCCCCTTCATCTTGGCTGGCTGGATTGATCTTGTTTGTTTTCTTTTTTTGTTGTTGACTTTTTCAAGGTTGTCTGGTTTTTGTGGCTTTTGTTTTAACAAGCTGAGGTAGCCAACCGCAGGCCCAACCCCACCCTTAGTCGCCTCTTACGACATGCCTAGTAAGGTGCAATGTTACTATTCTTTGCTTCCCGTGATGACCTCGGTAAGACATCGTGTATTATTCCTTACTCCAATCAATAAACAACGTGAGAAACCAGTGCACCCCGTTTCTATTATCGGTTGTTCCGTTACTAAGTTAAGAGGACTATAGCCCAGAGGGCATGAATACCGTGTAATTATATATTGAAGATACTTGATTCGGCTTGCACAAATGCATGAAGACACATTTGGACGTGGCTCGGCAGGCATACATTGTGGTGATGTATAACTATCGGAGAAGTAATACCAATATCACATGATTAAATAACCGTGTTTGTTTATAGTGTTAGAAACGTTATTGGAAAGCTGGTTATACTGATGATAACGTGAATGACTTCAGTTGAGAATGATATTTTGTGTTGACGTTTTGTGAAATGGAACACTTTGGATATACACAAATCATTAAATTCCAGGATCCTCGCCGGTGCTACAGGGCATGTTCATTGTGCTGAGCTTGTTCGGACTCAGACTTGAGTTACAAGAAGAACGGAGCACTTATGGGTTTCTACCCGTGTGCCATGATGTTGATCCGCTGTTCAAAACCTCAAACCTCACAAATCATTAACTAGCTACATATATTTTCCTGTTTTTCTTGGCCTCCAACGGCTGTACATTTCAGCGAAGAGTTTTGGTTGTTCGTCCACTTCCAGCCTTTATTATATTTTTTTTAAAGTTTGCATGCATTTACGGATACCTTGTCTCTAAGGTAGCTGCACCCCGAGTTGGTGGGGGTGGGGGGGGGGGGGCGGAAACACTCCATTTAGTCGCCTCATATGACAAATATTATTTTCAAGACACAGGGTATATACTCCCCCACCCCCTTTCCCAACCCTGCCCCCAAAGGCGGCCCCCTAACCCACATGGGGATAGGGTAAAGAATAATACAGTTTTCATTCGTAAAGTAAAATGGCACTCACTGTGATTGAGATGTGATCTATTAGGCCTTAAAATATTCGTGGTCAGTAAATATGATGTGGAGCTACCTGTCCCATTCCACATTACCTTTCTCCTCTGTCTATGTTACGTAAAGAGAGATTCCACCTTACCCTTCTCCTTTTTATACTATGTAAAGCAAAAAACGTATTTAATTACTTAGTCCTCATCTATCCTGGGATGTCGATGTTTGCCAAAAAGATCGCCAGACTTCTCGTGCCAGCCGTTTTCTTTTCGGTTTTGCTCCACTCCACTCTGACTGTCAGAGACTGTCAGATGTTATCTTCCTAGCAAAATCTGGTTTGTACTAGAGCCTTGGTTCCCTGATTCTTGGCCTCCCGTGGCTGCTGTGGTGGCTGATTCACTCACATTCTGGGTTGTACTAGAGCCTTGGTTCCCTGATTCTTGGCCTCCCAGGGCTGATGTGGTGGCTGATTCACTCACAATCTGGGTTGTACTAGAGCCTTGGTTCCCTGATTCGTGGCCTCTCATGGCTGCTGTGGTGGCTGATTCACTCACATTCTGGGTTGTACTTCAGCCTTGGTTCCCTGATTCTTGGCCTCCCATGGCTGCTGTGGTGGCTGATTCACTCACATTCTGGGTTGTACTACAGCCTTGGTTCCCTGATTCTTGGCCTCTCATGGCTGCTAAGGTGGCTGTGTCACTCCCATTCTGGGTTGTACTTCAGCCTTGGTTCCCTGATTCTTGGCCTCTCATGGCTGCTGTGGTGGCTGATTCACTCACATTCTGGGTTGTACTACAGCCTTGGTTCCCTGATTCTTGGCCTCTCATGGCTGCTAAGGTGGCTGTGTCACTCCCATTCTGGGTTGTACTTCAGCCTTGGTTCCCTGATTCTTGGCCTCTCATGGCTGCTGTGGTGGCTGATTCACTCCCATTCTGCATACGTCACAGCCGTCCTAACTGTGAGTGATCCACTCGTGATTGTTAAGGTCTGCATTTTAATGTGACTGCCAATTGTCCATTCTTATCACTTGAACCATCTTTATTTCAGATACCGTATTTCTTAGACTTGCAGCTGGCTTCTGTGAACTGATTTAATTGCCCATGACTCCTTGTCTCTCTTCTGCATGTGATGTAAAAACAGTTACACATTTATTATTTTGTGAAAATAAACAAATAATACCTACAATATATTTCAGGAGTACAATGGTTGATGACGGAAATTACTAACACCTTTATAAATCTAAGAATAACAGAAAACCTATGGGTAATTACCGAGCGTACTGACACAATATCTATAGACAAATCGGTCAGTAAGTCAGCCAGTCAGTTATCATAGTTGTTCAAAACCTCTCTGTACTTTCAATCGTTCATATCTTTACAAGACATCAACTCTCAACACTACAAAGAAAAACAGGACACATCAGGTTTTGACTTGATCACACCTGCATCAATCACACGTCAGCCTTGACAGATGTCGAACCAACTGGCTGGCCAGGTTTTTGTGGAACGTGTATTCAGCTGTAGGACAGAAACGTTTCATTCACTCGCGCTGGTCACCATCAGACACAATGCTCCAACACCTAAACCAAGACTGATCATTCTCGATCATTCCAGATTTAAGTAATTGTTTTTTTCTCCCTCGTGTTCTCGAACATTAAAAGCACGCAGTCCATGATCTCTTTTCTTTAGTAAGCTTTCGCCAATTCGTCCGCTTATCTTAAATTCTTCGTCTGCACACTTCGTATTTGATTCACCCAAGCGAGTTCATAATTTATGTTCAGTATCTAACCTCATTAGTCGGCTCTGGGGCTAAGTCGATGCGGACGCTTCGTAATGTCGGGATGCCGGGTTCGATCACAGCTGCGGGCCAATCGCCTTGCGTTGGTTTCAACAGTGGTATCAGGGGGCGGACCGTCCAGAAGCAATGGCAAACTACTGGACGTAAATTTGCCTAGAAAAACCACACAACAGCAAGGGGCTGTTGGGGTTTGTTCTGCAACGTCCTGTAAAAGATACGCAACTAACCATATCTGACCTCATTACCAATGCGGACATTAATTATCAATGAGAAATTGACTCCTTACAGTGGGAGTAGCAGTGGTGTGGCAGCTAGACGCTCGCCTGAGGATCGGAAGGTCGTGGGTTCAAACTGAACAGAGACGTACTTTTCTCCTTCAACAAAACATGATCGTGGCTTCCAGGTCAACCTAATTTTAAATTGTTTTCAACTAAAGTTCTGATAAGTAAAACCGGCCGACGTGATTCTGACCATTTTGTCCACATTTTACCGATTGGTCTATAAAATGTAGGTTAAGCCCCCATTGGCCAAATTCGACTTGAGGCGTGGAATGATTTCATTTGATTCAAGAACCAACATCACAGCACTCGGGGCATTCCCATAAGCGATCCGTCCCCATCTTCAGCAGCCAGCGAAGAGTTCCGATACTAATAGTGCCATTAGCAGTCTAATTAAACGTCCGTCTTGCCTTTCCTCTGAGCCTCGAGCATCTGCCAGAACCTCTCGTCACCCCCAACTGGACCAATCTCACCAGGCTGTGGTAATCTATATTCTCCTCCGATGTGTGCAATAAGGTGTGGAAAAGGGCTCTTTATTTATATATTTTTATTTCCTCTATATATAATTTTAGTCTTTTCTGTCGCGTCAATACATTTTATGTTAGTTAGGCTTCCAATAAGCTCGTATCCTCTAAAGAAAACTCACACCATAAAGCGGGTGATCCTCGTCCGCATGGTGGCACTTTGTGTCGCTGGGTGTTTATCGCTTTGTGTGATGTCCTGGTGGGGTACAACTAACTTACACACATACCTTACAACACTCAGTGAGCAAAGCGTCGATGTAGCTACCAAGTGGTCTGAGGACAGCGACACAGGCAGACAGTTTCTTATCAACTGTTCGTACTGGTGGCAGAGCACTTATGATTTATAACCGTGGGCAAAAGCCCTGATTCACATCTCCTGACTTTACCTTTACTCAGTGAGTATATAGACCAAGCAAGATTCAATATTTGTTTATCCAGGTAAACAATAATTTAATGATCAATACTGTCTTGTGCTTCCAGGAACGGCAACACTCTGTCAACTGACAACAATCGGGGCATGCAGATCCACAAGTACGTGTCCATTAATACGGGTACCATTGTCAGCACATTAGAAATCAAGCACGCCAAACTGTCAGACAATGGGGTGTACGTGTGTAGGACAAGTAACAAAGACGTCACAAGTTCACAAATCTATGTACTAAACGGTAAAATGTTTATTATAATATAATATCATCTTCTTTACTACTACTGCTGTCTTCTCTTTGAATTAATTCACTTTGCCTAAGCTGAAATGAATCTTTTTCTTCTTCTTCTTCTGCCGTCTATCCCCCAATGGAGCATGAGCCCTCAACCAACTCACACCAAGTCATTCTATCCTTTGTTATTGCTTGCAGCACACCCATGTCCTCCCCAAATTGTTGTTCACTATTTGGCTCGCTTCTCAATATATTTTTCTTCTCTCTCTCTCTCTCTCTCTCTCTCTCTCTTCTCTCTCTCTCTCTCTTTCTCTCTCTGTGTGTGTGTGTGTGTGTGTGTGTGTGTATACGTGTGCGTTTCTTTCTATGCCCCTGTGGGTTCCAGTAAAAATACATTCTAATAATATTCTTCTAAGTTTTTCTCAAAGTGAGTCCTATCCAAGGTCATTGTCTTTGCGTCACCTGCTGGTCCTCTGGAACTTGTTAAATGCTCTCCCAAAGCGTAACATTAGTGATTATGTCATACCATTTGATTTCCTCTATTCTGCGAAGACACCAGTTGATGAAAGTTTGTAGTTTATTAGTAACTGTTTTAGTTGTTTTCTATGTTTTGGCTCCATACAATAGTAATAATTTGATATTAAAACTAAAAGTTTTATATTTTTCCTAGTTAGTTTTGAAGTTATTAACTGCGATTTACTATACACAAGGCGATATGGATGAGACATCCGAGGAGTGACTGATCGAATGATTACATTTCTGGGTTCTTATCTGGGCGTCGATTATCGGAAAGAAGTGGACATTTTTCAGCAAAAAATAATTCCAAGATGAACAGTCCATGGCTACTGCACTAGCCATCTGGATCAACCCCTCAAGCTCCATTCGGCGATACACCATAAATAATGCAGTAAAAGAAGCCACCGTGATGTAGCGGCTAGAAGCTCGCCTGCGGATAGGAAGGTCTTAGGATCGGGTCCTGACGGAGCCAGACACTTTTTTTTTTATTTAAAAAAAAATACTTTTTCTCCCAGGTCGACTGAGCACAGGGTAGAGTCCTGGGAAGTAAAGACGCCCTGTGTGATTCTGACTCCATCACCTACAAAAAGCCGATTGGTCTGCACAATATTCTTCTAGCCCAACACGTCTAGTGCGTCTGAAGGCGTGGAAAATTATCCTTTACTTACTTTACCGGACAGTAGCGACGTCCTTCCAAGTTTTGGTGTCTGAGTCGCTAAAAAAGCGGCAACTAGTCTGGTGATGAAAATAGTGGTGAATGCAGTGAGGCTAATATCAGGAAATGGATCAACTATAAGGCAGACTATGACACTTTGAATGAGAGGTCCAGAACCCCATTTCAAAGGGTGGTGGAAGAGAGGATAGAACTATTCTTCACATAAAAAGAAAGCAGTAAAATATATAATGTAATCTTATTATTTATGAAAAATAGTGGCACTAAGTGATGTTTCATAGATTACAAGAAGGCTTTTGACAGAGTGCAACATGAAAAGCTAACTGTATGCCTCTAAAATATAGAATTAGATGGAAAGGATAACATAATTATTAGTAACTTATGCTGGCAACAAAAAGCAACAGTTAGACACAACAACATCGTCTCACCACAGATAGAGATAAAAAGAGGAGTACCACAGGGATGTATGTTATTATCCCCAAGCTTTTCCAGCTTTTATTCAGAAAACATTTTTTTAAACAGGCTTGTGGAATTGCCTAGACTGAATATAAACGTAAGAACAATTAGCAGTCAGAGACACGCATATGACACAGTGCTACTGGCAGAAAATGAGCAGGAGTTACAAGAACTAGTTGATCAAGTCAACAGGCGGAGTGCAGAGTATGGTTTAGATATTAACATTTGAAAAACATCAACTATGGTAATTAACAATGAAACAAGAACGAGTAACAGTGAACATCACAGTACACGGAAAGCTGTTAGAACAGGTAACATGATTTTCCTTTTTGGGACACACAGTAACAGATGATGAAAGAAGCCAAACAGTAAATAGAAAGAGAATAGGAATGGCTAAAGCTGTCTTCAATGAGATAACGCAAGTTACTGACAGCTGGAGAAATAAACAACATACTAAAAAAGAGAATCGTCAAATGTTATGTATACGAAGTCCTGCTCTTTAGTGCAGAAACGTGGACGGTGAACAAACGAACATAAAATCGAGTTGAGTCTCCGGAGATGTGGGTATACAAAAGAATAGGTCGTGTTTCATGGAAACAAAAACAGTCCACAACAGAAGTTCTGGAAAGGCTACAAATGAAAAGCGAATTACTGAAATTTAAAAAAGGACAGAATACTATGGCCACATTATAAGACAAAATACACTTTTAAAAACCATTCTGGCGGGAATAGTCGAAGGCAAGAGAGCAAGAGGTAGGCAACGATAAACGTGGGAGCACAACATCAAGAGATGGATGGACAGCAGTCTGAGAGAGTGTATAACCAGGACAAGAGACAGCATTTTGGAAATTCATTGCAGCCAATCTTTACTGTGGAGACGGAGCCCCGGAACTCACAGGGGAAGTTGCCGCATCTAATGATTTGTGTCTTCGTAAACACTAATTTGAAGCCAACACTTTATCAGTACTTACGATTTCCCCCCCCCCCCACACACACACTGTTTTTGTCTGTCGATCTCTCTCTCCCTCTCTCTCTCTCTCTCTCTCTCTCTCTCTCTCTCTCTCTCTCTCTCTCTCTCTCTCTCTCTCTTCATAATGTCTGTTCTTTCTTAAATTTGTGTTTCCCTAATTTCTTTTATAATTTTTATGTTTCATACTCTCTCAGTTTATCTCTTTCACTGTGTTCCATTCCGATATTTCTCAACACACCGCTCTCTTGCTGTGTAAAAAAAAAAAAAAACACAGATTGCGTGCAATAAGTGCTTGATCATACATCATGCTTGCTATTATCCTGATGGGTTGTGAAAATGAACTTGGTTTAAATTTGAGAGACGAAACCCCGTGATGTTTCTATTTCCTGGGCAGCCAACCAGCAATGGATTTCTCCGTCTCAGACTTAACCATATTAGCTGTTAACATATAATCGTCCCTTTTGTACTCAGATCTATCCATAGGTGTTCTGTCTCTCCCAACCGGTGTCAAAGGCACGCAAAAGCTCATACACTAACTATATCTTGCAGTGTTTTTTCGCACCATCCCCCCACCCACCCACCCCCCCCCCCTCCTTTTTTTTTTTTGCATCACCTACCTGCTGAAATAATCGCATTCTTTAGAGGGAGCTTTTGTTGTGTGTCCCTTCTGGCATTTACCCATTGCACTGCCATTCTCTCCCCTTTCCTTACCAAAGATAGTGTACGCCTAGTGATTTTCGCTGGCAAAATTCTGTGCAGTGTTTAGTTCGTACATTGCAGTTATCTCTGCAGTAGAAGGATCTGTGAGATGGACGCTGCAAAGATATGAGTTGAGTCCACGAAAAATCAATCTTTAAATAACTAAGTTTTATAGGCGTCAGAACCTGTTAGCTCAGATAACATGATCCCATTATTATAAGGGCCTGAGCGCTCACCTCACTCCCAACTACTGTAACGCGGATTAACGCGCGCACGCACTCTCTCACTTATACAAACACCTACACCATTACAAACTTAAACAATGGATACACCTAGTATACTGCATGGCGTGAGATTAAATTAATCTCAATATAGTTATCTAACCTCATTCATTTTCCTAATGAATTGTACCTGTTTTGACAAGACATACTTCAGATGTTTTGTTAAATATATTTTTACCTGTTGCTGTCAACATTCCATGGAGCTCCATCGACTAGTTATTCTGTTATTCTGGTCGCTTCGGTTTTGTGTGTGTTTGTGTGTGTGCGTGCGCGTGTGTGCGTGCGCGCGCGTGTGTGTGTGTGTGTGTGTGTGCGTGTGTGTGCGTGTGTGTTCGTGTGTGTGTGGGTGGTATGTGTGTGTGTGGTGTGTGTGTCTGTCTGTGTGGTGTGTGTGTGTGTGTGTGGTGTTTGTGGTGTGTGTGCAATACATCCATAAAATATTCTGCTTTTTTTTTTTAACCTATGAGATACCAAACACTGGTTTTATGACAGGTATTATTAATATCGAATTAATTTCTAGAGAGAGAACAAATTGGTTTATATTTTCTCACATCTAGAACACCTATTATTATGACTTAAATACTGAACATTTATGATACAACATCTGGTCTGAGAATGAAGGTCGAGGCAGTCACATCAGCATTCTTATGACTTGAGAACCAGATATCCACACATGTGGTGACTGCAACTGGCTCACAAAGCTGGCTTAAAAAGGGTGGAGATCAGTATGCTGTGTGCAGAAGGGCAATCACCGCTACAAAGATCCCGGGTAGTTAGAGTCCTTTGAATATTTTATCTGGATATGCAGGTGTGTTAGGAGATGAACAGACAGATTGGTTGGTTCTGCGCCACTGGATGGTGAATTGATGTATGTCAAGCTGGATGTGGTCTGAGTCCGTTGGGACTATCTAAACAAAGCAGAGACACAAATATGTCACTATAAGAAAGGGCCCTCTGTCACTTGGGACTAGACCTATGTTTTTGTAGACTAATCAGCAGTCGGTGGGTGATGGGGCCAACATCAGGTCGGCCGCCTTTACATCCCAGGTCTGCACTTGGTACCCATACCCACTCAAGGCTGGGTCTACCTGGGAGTGAAGGTCATTTTTGAAAATGCAGCCTCCGTCAGGACGCGAACCCACGACTTTCCGATCCGCATGCGGGCGTCTAGCCACCATAATATATCACTATGGTCTGGAGAAGATGGTACAGCTCAGTGTGGCCAGAGGATGTGGTTGATATCCTGAACAAAGAGGAAAGGCAAGACGGACATATAATCAAAGCTACCATCGGCACTATAATTCTTCGCAGGCAGCTAACTATGACGACGAAGTGCTGGAAATCTTCGCTGGGTGCTGAACATGAGGTCAGAGTGCATATGGCAACGAAGTGCTGGAAATCTTCACTGGGTGCTGAACATAAGAAGGGAGTGCATATGGAAATATTCCGAGTGACTGCTATCAGTTTTTAAACTTAACCAAATTCAGCTCAGTCCTAGTGATAACTACAGTGTTCTCAGTTTTCTCCCTCTCTTTCTCTCTCTCCCTCTCTCTCTCTCTCTCTCTCTCTCTCTCTCTCTCTCTCTCTCTCTCTCTCTCTCTCTCTTGTTGCACCCCACCAGGACATCACACAAGCGATAAACATCCGGTGACACAATGTGTCACCATGCGGAAGCGCATCACCCTTGAAGTCCCAGTAACCCCTTTCAACCGTTAGGTCATATCTATGGACCGGCTATTTTCGGGGCCTCCGGCAAAAGTCAGTGGGGGAGGGGGGGGGGGAGAGACTTGAAATAACCAAAAATTGCAACCTACATGGGGACGACTTTGTAAATGTGTTCACAGTTTTGAGGAAGTGAGTTGTATCGTTAATTTGTGTGCACACACACACACAAAGGTTTCACAAATTAAAATGCAAATGGGTCAAGTCAAATTCTATATAACCTGTTAGTTTATATTCTTATGTGGTTACAAAGATTAATTATTCTATAGATGTACTAAGGTTGGTTATTCTCTAGATGTACAAGGCTGGTTATTCTCTAGATATACAAAGGTTGGTTATTCCTTAGATGTACAAAGATTGGTCATTCTCTAGATGCACAAAGGTTGGTTATTCTCTAGATGCACAAAGGTTGGTTATTCTCTACATGTACAAAGATTGGTTATTCTCTAGATGCACAAAGGCTGGTCATTCTCTAGATGTACAAAGATTGGTCATTCTCTAGATGTACAAAGATTGGTCATTCTCTAGATGTACAAAGATTGGTCATTCTCTAGATGCACAAAGGTTGGTTATTCTCTAGATGCACAAAGGTTGGTTATTCTCTAGATGCACAAAGGTTGGTTATTTTCTAGATGCACAAAGGTTGGTTATTCTCTAGATGCACAAAGGTTGGTTATTCTCTAGATGCACAAGCTTGGTTATTCTCTAGATGTACACAGATTGGTTATTCTCTACATGTACAAAGATTGGTTATTCTCTACATGTACAAAGATTGGTTATTCTCTACATGTACAAAGATTGGTTATTCTCTACATGTAGAAAGATTGGTTATTCTCTACATGTAGAAAGATTGGTTATTCTCTACATGTACAAAGATTGGTTATTCTCTACATGTACAAAGATTGGTTATTCTCTACATGTACAAAGATTGATTATTCTCTACATGTACAAAGATTGGTCATTCTCTAGATGTACAAAGATTGGTTATTCTCTATATGTACAAAGATTGGTTATTCTCTAGATGTACAAAGGCTGGTTATTCTCTAGATGTACAAAGATTGGTTATTCTCTATATGTACAAAGATTGGTTATTCTCTACATGTACAAAGATTGGTTATTCTCTAGTTGTACAAAAGTTGATTACTCTCTTGATGTACAAAAGGTGATTATTCTTTATGTACAAAGATTTGTTGGCCTTTGTTAGCACTCGGTGTGTGAAGGTGTATGTGCACATACAAAGCTTTAGCTCGAAAACAAAGTATGTCATGACGTAGTATTTCACTGTGTGAGACATTGCCCCGGGAGATATTGCTAGTAATGAACACCAATACCAGCTTGGATTCTCAGGTTACAAATACCATTATCTAATGGTGAATTGTATCATGATGAATGTTCACGGTCATGACATGATCAGAGGGGGGTATATTGATTTCATACAAGAGCTGAAGTATGACAAGAGTGATACTGTATGAAGCAGAATTGATTTTGACATAGTACTTGGAACAGTTTGAGTCAGCGATCCAGTTTAGCTGTTTGGCATTGTTGTTTGTAGCTGATAGAAACGGTACAAGCACACAACTTTGTAAAATAGAAACACACAGTCCAACACATAAGTATGTTTGCCTAGCGGCAGCAGATTTAGAAAGTGTAATAATGAGGGATATGTTTAAAGGTGCTGTGATAAAGTAATTAACTGAGTACAATTGAAGAATATTAGCATTATATATATATATATATATATATATATATATATATATATATATATATATTATAATATATATATATATATATATATATATATATATATATATATATATATATATATATATATATATATATATATATATCCCGGGTATGTTATTTTTATATAACATTATGCTTTTCAGTACAAGGCTAGAGTTAGTATATTGAAGAACGGTCCTAGTATATGAGATTGCAATGATACATCCTACAGGTACAGTGATTGCCGACTAACACATACTAAAAATAAAATATTGTCAAGCATACACTTACTATATATTCTTTGAAAGACGTAATTTGAAATGAGTAACATGATTTTTTAAATTAAAAAAAATATATATATATATAATCTTGTCGTTCCAATGCGGGATGCAGTTTTTATGTATTTCGAGGTCCCACCCTGGCTTTTTGTCAGATGCCCTAAAAACATAGCCGGACCTTTAATATGGCCTAACGGCTGAACGGTGTTTTCGGGACCTCTCCACAGGTGATCCTCATCCGCTTGGTGGCATTTTGTGTCACCAGGCGTTTATCGCTTGTGTAATGTCCTGGTGGGGTATAACTTACATACACAAATACGTATCAGTAAATGTTTTTCGTTGTTAAGGAAGCCGGCATGCTTTTGATCACAATGCATTCCGAGGACCGATTGGTATATACAAATAGGTAGATATTATCGCATGCCTGACGCATTATTAGCCTTAAAATGGTCCATTACTTGATCACTTCTGTACCTTTGCAACTACCAGATAAGATTATGTATTCTTATATCCAAGTAATGGTTAGGCGTTGCCAATGAGGTATGATTTCCGAGTTACACGGTTCGATCGCAGATGCGGACGGCATGGCAGCAGACCGCTTGTGTTGATTTCAATAGTGGTATCGAGAGCTGACACTTCGGCAAGCAGTGGCAAACTACTGAACATAGGTCCTAAGGCGATACTTAAGCTGGGTTGACTCGGAATTCATATATCAAAGTAAAATATAGCCTGATGCGGAGTCTATTGGCCTTCTATCAAGCGTCTAGCCACTGTGCCACAGCAACATCCAAGATTGTATGTGTCTTTTCAGACAGGAAACAATTTATGTATTAAGTACGAATATGGTAATGTTGGCCTTCTGTACGTTAACCTACAAAACTTCCAGCAGCTGTCATATTTATAGTCTCTCTAATCTGTGTTATTGTGTGCGTCGTGTTATCTGGAAACATGGGAACATTTTGCAAAGGGAAACGCGGAATGTTTCTGACCAAGCCTAGAGCTTGCCGTTTTTCTTTATCTGAAGAGTGAAGTGTCTTGTTTTATTATGTAGTGCCTATCGTATTTTGGGGGTGGGTGAAAAAAATAGGGAGGGTGGGGGGGGGGGGGGGCTGGCTTTTGTTTCTAGTGCAAGGTTTTCCAAAGTTGCGAATATCTCCTCCAATATATCTTGCGAATGTATGCCCTGAACCACATTCAAGGTTAGTAATATTGGTATCCTTCGTTACTTTTGTCGTAAACTTATTGACCCGTGTGGCGAATTTGTGTCTAATTAAATGCAAATAAATTCAGTAAGAATTTATTACTAAGAAAATAGCTGAACAATAAAGTCACAAGTTTACTGGATCATTTCAAACAGATCTTGACTCCCGAATCGACCCAGTCTAAAATACAATGTCCGACAATTAAGTAGTGACACTAATTCCACAAAAATGTAAATAATTAGCAGTTGAAGATATATATATATATATATATAACCTGTATTTCATTCAAAGTAAGCCCCTTGTGTTTTGACACAGTGAGTAGCAAGATCTAACAAACACTGGGATGACCTCTGTAGTTCTTCTGTTGATATGGCCCTTAAAGTCGATGTTACGGTCCTTTAGATGTCATCAGTATCGTCAAGGAAGGGTCCTTTCAATAGTGACTTTAATTTTGGGAATATAAATTAATTACAGGGAGACAAATCTGGTGAATAGGGTGGATGGTTGAGAACACACACTTCTTTTCAGACCAAAAACTCCTGTTTTCATGATGTCTCGTGGGTCCTCAATTCGCTAATGTTTTTAGTCATCAGACAACGAATACGGAGCAAACCTGCATGCAACTTTTTTCTTGCCAAAACCTTGCACTAAAATTATACGAAGATAGGAAGGGTGTCTCTACTAACACCAGATTCATCACCCTTTATCCCGAAAGTAAAACAACTAACATTTTATATCCGTTCTGTGACGTTTATCATTGCAAACAGAAAATGGGCGTCCGAGTCTAGTTGCATTAGTAATCATTTCTACACCACTTTTGAATCGCAAATACCACATGAAAATCTGTTCACAGGATAAACAATTATTTCCATAAACTTGTCGCATCAGTTCAACTGTCTCACTGGCGCATTTTGAGAGTTTTAAACATAATTTAATTTTAGCTTTTTGCTCCATGCCTATGTCACAACAATGCACATCTAACTAGGTAAATAAGAGGGCGGCTTGTTTGTCGTCTGCTTATCAGGTGGTGATGCAAAGTTGCCAGATCATAGATGAAGTTTGCCTCTTTGGATTAAATTCTTTGCTTCAAGGATGGCACTTTTGTCTTGTCCGTAATAAAATAAGTCTCATTACTTAATTGTCGGACCTTGTAAGTACTAGGTAAAGTCATGTGAAGTAAAGGAGTTTCGCGTGAAGTTGAACACCTCGCCTAACGAGTGTGGATTGGTCTGTAAGATATAGGTCTAGCTCTCTACACTCAATATACATGTCTGTCTGTCTGTCTGACTGCTTCCCGCTCTCTCTCTCTCTCTCTCTCTCTCTTTCTCTTTCCTCTCTTTCTCTCTCTATCTCTCTCTCTCTCTCTCTCTCTCTCTCTCTCTAACACACACAAACCATTTTGATACGCTAGGTGAGAATAACTTCTTTCGCACTGCCTGTGATTTCTGAAATTAGCAAGTAGCTCTGAAACCTAACAGTATTAGCCGACACCGTACTTCACCTGCCTGCCTATAATCTATCTCCTACTCTCTCCATCTCCCTTTCTTCGGTTGCCTGCCTCTTTTTATCTCTCTCTCTCTTTTCTCTCTCTCTCTCTCTCTCTCTCTCTCTCTCTTTCTCTCTCTCATTCTCTAACATGTTTGCTATTCTAGGTGTGCATTTTATCTCTCAGTCTTTTAGCTTTTAAACCTATGCGGTTTACCACTATACATAATCACCCCAACCGCCAGCCCCCGACCCCGACACACTCACACTCTCTCTCTCTCTAGATGTCTCTCCGTCTCTCGTTATCTCTCTCTTTCTTTCTCTCTCTCTCTACCTCTCACGCACATATTGCTAGTGTAATTCTTAGAGAAACCTGTAGTTCATAATTAAATTGGAGCCTTCGAATGAAAATGCTTGATAAAGGTTAAATAAGTTTTTAGGGCCATTTTATATGGTATGAAAAGACTGCATGGGGGGATCTGACGGTTTCCTGGTCTAGGGAAGTGAGGAATGTGTTCCGACATGTTATCTTACACCATATGTTTCTTGTTGTTATTGTTTTGCTTTAGCTATTATTTTTTAATCTTTTCCTCATAACTTATGGCTATGCATAACGTAAATTTGGTTTAAAAAGACAACAAGCACTGAGATGACTTAACCATGCATGTTAACAATAAGTATAAACCAGCAGAGAGAAAGAGAGACAGAGAGAGAGAAAGAGAGAGAGAGAGAGAGAGAGAGAGAGAGAGAGATAGAGAGGGAGGGAGAACGTGAGAAAGGGTTGAGGAAGATAATGTAGACAATGAGACAGACAAATAGAAATGACTAATGAGAAATTTCGAAAGAGAGAGAGAGAGAGAGAGAGAGAGAGAGAGAGAGAGAGAGAGAGAGAGACAGAGAGACAGAGAGACAGAGAGACAGAGAGAGACAGAGAGAACAAACGAACGAACAAACTTTATTTTCAAAGGGTTACAAATTCGGCAGGCAGACCAGTCTGACATTCGGCCCTTCTAAGCACTCGTTTTTCAGAGTACCAATGTCTGCTATCAATAATGCATACTATGGATATAATAAAGAAATATAAATTATAGAATAATGCATACACACATCATGTGTACACAATCGCACACACTCACCCACACGTATACATACTCCTACATTCTCATACATGCACAATCATATAGACATACGTAATTAGTTAGTTAGTTAGTTAGTTAGTTGGGTTATCATCATTGCACTCCGGACATGTCCATAGATGCTCAGATCCTCCCCTCAGTATGAACCCCAACGTCCGATGGCTAATAGTACCAGTTCTATGTTGATTAACAAGTCTTCTGACGTGTCCGGTGTGCGTCTCGTTTTTTGCTGTGCCGATCTTACATACGTAATACATACACACATGCATCTACATACATACACAAACATAAAACACGTGCGCATACATAGACATAAATGCACAAACAGAAAGCACGCACACATTTATGGATGAACATACACACACACCTTCCATACATACACACCTATACATGCATCCATGCATACACACATATACAATCACATGTTGTCGCGGGTCCCAAAGTGGATAGATGCTTTTGTGATGAGTAGGAGTTTACCTCTCAACACTTCACCTCCACCAGAGAAACTGGACTAATATCTAGGCTATGTTGATCCTAAACAGTCCTGGATAACCAAGAAAACAGCGAGTGGCTCGTACCATTAAGTGAAAATTGCTGTACTTGTATCCACAGAAGTAGGAGAAGGGATAGATAGATAGATATCAAGATGAACCCGATGAGATAATATCAAGATACACAGTTAACTCCTCTCACATTCTCCTCTCCTAGCATTACTTTGTAATAAAAGCCCCCATCAAGTGATTTACATAGTTGTCAGCTGAAGTAAACTAGTATGCACAAAGACACTTGAACCTAAGTAGACAATTTACTCAACAATTTTGTAACAACATGAACAACATTTATTGAATAAATCTAACCAAAATTAAAATGAACGTGTTTAGGCTAGTAGAGTGAAGATGTTGTTACTGATGAAATTAATTCGTATACATAACTCATAAAATTGGAGAAAGTAAACCTTTGGACAGTTCTCAGCTTGAGACCCTGCCTATTCTTTTCCAGTTTGTCGTCCTCGCTGCTTCAAGCAGGTCGTTACACTCAGACGGTCGGCAAAGAATGGATTCCTACTAGTCCCTGCCCAATGTTCGAACTGTAGTAAAGAAACAAGCGCATATGTGTAGTATCTGATCTAGATGTACACCAAACATGTATATTATAACAACACCAAACATGTCTATTCTAATAAAAAATTTCATCTCTCCCTCATTTTCACATTCACTCCTTTCCAGTCTGGAAGGACTTCGTCTCACATTGAAGTTGTTACATTTCCTGCCTTCCTCTACTCACGTCCTGTAATGATAGTTAAGTCTTCTATGTCTGATGTCATCTCTCTTACAGAATCAAATGACAATCAGTTAGACAGAACAAGTTCTGGAATTAATGCTTGAAACAATGGACGCGCCCAGAATGCTAACAATCTTTCTGGGGCGAATCAAATAATAAATCTCAAGGATTTACTCTCCGGGATCAATCTCTGCATAAGCCTCCCGGGAGTTAAACACATTTCAGTGTGTTAGCTGTATGTAATACAGATTCAAATTAACCACACCTGAAAAGACTGCCAAAGTTATCTTCACGCTTGTGATTTCAGAAAAATTATAGTTCGTTAAATTTCAATGGTAACCTAAACATTTAAGTTACACAACATTGAAACACATGTGCACGAAAAAACATTCATGACAATATCAATTACGATATAAAGCAATGTGACAGTGCCCTATGAGAATGGAGAAATGTCCGCTAAGGAGTACTACAAAGTGATGAAGACACCCACTTAGAGCAAAAAGACAGTTGGATTTCAATCACGAAATAAAAGTTTGAAAATAGTTTTGCTTACCTGGAAAATGAAAACACAATGCCAACAATTCTGTCTCAAGCTTAGGGTTTAAGCCCAACAGATGGTGTGCTGATGGCAGAGTCTTATTTATCAACCCTAAAGTCCACCCTTTTATAACTTCATCCAAGCTCCTCCCACACTACTCCTAAAACCACTCTCATTCAATGATGCCACAGCCCAACCCCGTGGGTAAGTCTATTCGCTGTCAGTCAGGACTGTACAACACTTGTTTGCATAACCACGGTTACATTCTTCTGGTCCATCTAGCTTGTCAAAGCTCATAAGCAAAGTCACACCTTCCTTCCCTACTTCAACCTGCCAATTCGTCTGCTAACACCTTTAGCCGACTATGTCAATGCTGGCGATCTGACCTGCACTCAAGTTAGGTAACCTTAAGGAGAGATAATCGCAATTAGCCTGGGTTATGCTTCTAAAGATCTGGTTAGGAGATAATTATCTGACACCTCAGTTCTGCAAGCAAAATCTCCAGCCATTAAGTCTGTGATTTCAATTTCACTGGTGTCACCAAGTCTACTTGCTTAGTCTCTTATCTGTACCTTAACACTTTACATCTGGGAAAGAGTTTCAGTGTTTGATATCACCAGCAATCCAGGAGAAGTAAATATGTTTGTTCTGGTCGCCTTATTTAGATTTAGGACGTATCCAAAAACCCTATTTTTCGGTATACTTTAAAATACATTGAAAAAAAAGTAGGTTGAGGAATGACATTCTGAAGTAACCGAGCGTGTCGTCACACATGTACAGATACCAACATATGCCCACAACCACACATTTACACTCACATGAATACATACACCCACGTACATGCATGCATACATACATACACATACATGCATACATACACGTACATGCATACATACACACATTTATACATACACACATCTTTACACACCTACATACATAAAAACACACACATACACCCAAATACTTACACATCTAAATGTGCATACATACATCCACCAACATGCATACATTCACACATATATATACACGTACATGCCCACACACATTACACACATTACACACACACACACACACATGCATGCATACACACATATGCAATCACCCATACATATATTACATACACACATGCATACCTGCATAACATACATACTTGCATATATTATATACCCACACACATCCACAATCACACATACACTCATAGACTATCACACATACTTACAACTTGCATAAATAAATACGCACAAATACTTACAAACCTAAATATACTTTCATATATCCACATTCATTCACACACACACACACACACAGAATCACAGACACACATGCATACATTTATAAATACACAAACACCCACATACCTACACAACTACATATACCTACATACACCCACATATATACATAAACACACATACACACACACAATCACATACTTAAACAGCTACATTTACATATATAAATTGTCATACTTGCAGACATATATAATACATACACGCACCTACATACATATACGCACACATACATACATCCACATGTATACATACATACATACACAGGCTAAATCTGCATGCATACATAATACAGACATACATCCATACATACATCAATATACATACATACATACACACATATACAAACCTAAAACACACACACCTACTTACATAGACTTACATGCACACACACATACATGCATAAATATATACATAAACATATCCATACACACACTCACATACTTACAAACATACAAACACACCTAAATACACACCCATACACTCACATACTTACACAGATACATATGCATACATACATCTACCAACATGCATACATACACACATACATGCATACATACACACACACATAACATACACACACACATAACATGCATACACACATATGCATGCCTACACACATATATATTCACACAAACGGACACCCACATAAATACATTCACATATATATGGCTGCATACATAATACTTGCATACATATTACACACACACCCACAATCACACATACACCCATATTTATACACCCATACACTCACAACTTACATAATAAAAACACACTCATACTTGCAAACCTAAAAATGATAACATATATCCACATACATACACCAATAATCACACACACACCCACATATTACACACACATAATACATATAAGTAAGATGATAATGCATGTGAATTGTTAACTACATCTATGGTGGCAAATAATCCCTAGTAAGCATGAATTTAAACATGCTGCTTTTAAATGAGTACATACTCGTATTTTTCAGATCGAGTGGGAGGTGGTTCTATAAATGAACAGCAGAACATGACAAACTTGTTTTATATAAATCTGTTCTAAGCTTCGGCAAATGCAATAAATTTAGCCGCTTGCTGTTCTTAGGGTTGGTTTGAATCAACCGGAAAAGATAATCTGCAGTGTTCTGAGCTAAACTTTTATGAATAAATTTGGCTTTTTTTAAAAATTATTCGTTTATTAAAATGGGAGAATTCTTAACTCTTTACGGACGTTTAGCCAGTATACTGGCGATTAAGTCTATCCCTTAAAGACGTAAAGCCAGTTTACTGGATCCTGATAGAGACACTCTAATTTTGTTCCGTTTGTTGGGAAAAAGAACTTTTATGAACACTTTTTTTTAACAATTATCATTAACAACAGGATTTACTTTCATTTGCGATGTTCATCGTAGTCTGTGCATTATTTTGTCATTTAAAAAAAAAAAAAAAGACTATTTAGATGGGATAAAATTTTTACGTGATTTTTTTTTTCTATACTTAATGATAAGGGAAAATGTCTAGAACTGTTCATGCTGCTCTATCTTTGACGAATCCCTGCCAGATTGTGACAACAGTCTTGATATTATGATTGATATCTAAGTGACAAATCTACTAGCGATAATTTAGTACTACAAATACAAACGACACAAAATACTCAAGATCAAATTAGGACATGTCTTGCTAACGGCTTTAGCGACACATATTTGAAGGCAGAGTTGTTGCAGTTCGAGAGGTAAGCAAACAAGACAAAAGTGTATCACACTGACAAAATCATTCATGTATACGGTGACACTTATTTGCTACTCCCTGCATATCATTCATACCTCAGCCTGATAGAGCTTGTTTGGGCTAAAGTCAGAAGAAAGTGTGCCGAAAGGAACAGTACATTTAAAATGTGTGATGTTGTAGTTCTGACACATGAGTCCTTCTCAAAAATTGACATTCATTTCTGGAAAAAGTGTGCTGAACATGTGTTCAAGAGGTAGACGACTTCTGGCACCTAGATAGATTACAATTTGTTCAGCCAGTAAGAATAATAAACCTTCTGGGATCGTCAGATTGGGAATGATTAAATCCATTTTTCGATGAGTGGTTGAAAATTATCAACCCGTTAGATACCTCTACGGTTGCAACAACAAAAAATATCAATATCCAAATGTGTCAACCATAATGCAATTTACTGTGCAGTTAAGATACACTGTGGTGTTCTAATACTGACTGAGGGCGAATACTAACAGTTGCATATTGGGAATAAGACAATTGACTGGATCTGCACCACTGAGTGGTGAGTTACTGCATGAAAAGGCAGATGTGGTCAAGGTCCTTTGGGAACAAGTAAAAGAGAAAAAAGATTATCATGGCCAGGAGAGAATGAAACACCTTTGTGTGACGAGAGAGCCTGGCCGGCACACAAGACTCAGAGGAATGGCAAGATGGACATATAATCAAAGTGCATTCGGTACCATTAATATTGGAACTCTGCGCTGGCTGCTGAAGATAGGGACGGAGTGCATATGGAAATGGTCCGAGTGCTATGATGTCTTTCTTGACTCGGCTAAACTCAACTCAGTTGAACACAAATGACAACAAATAAATTTACTTCTCCTATCAATGTAATGTGAAGACGTGTTTGACAAAAAAGAGAACCGGAAATTCAGATTTTTACAGTTCACTCCACTTATTTACAATTTTTCGAAAAGATCAAAGAAATTGGCTGGTATTCAGCATCCTGAGTATCTATGGTCTGAAAAATACCATTATTTTTGCGTCGTGAGTATTCAAAAGCTGCATGAACAAAAATTAAATGCGATCTAACAGTTTGCAAGAAAATGGCTTGCAAGTGTGTTCATAAGATGTTGAACGAACTATGTGCTTCTTATAATGTCAAACACATTCACAAGGAAAATGTTACAATCGGATGCCAGTAATGGAATTTTCCATGTTTTAAAAGTATTTTTTTTTTCAACATTTACTTTCTCTCACCATTCAAACAAATGCAGTCTCTGTGAAATGGCAGTTTCCTGATGTTGAGGACTACATAATAACTGTTCGTTATACTTTCCCAATAACGGAAAAAGCTTCCAGTTACGGCTCGTTATACCCGTTTTCAATATTTAAAAAAAAAAAAAATTGACTGGGCATATTTCAAATCAGGAGAATTTTCTACTTGTGATGAAATAAAATTATAAAATGACGTCGTTATTTTGCGGGAAAACCTGCGGCTGAGCAGACAGCCAAGGGTCATTAATCCTCTTGTTGTAATAGGAAATATCCACTTTTGGGGCAGCCTAGTCATAATGTAGAAGCATAATAATAATAATAATAATAATAATATTAATAATAATAATATTAATAATAATAATAATAATAATAATAATAATAATAATAATAATAATAATGTGCTTAATGGACAATTAAAAGAAAAGATCGCATGTAATTCCTGGCGGAAAGACAAACTCGTTCTTGACTCTATGTTCAGGGACCTGAATTTTGCATGCGGCCCACGTTTTACAGGTCTGGGTCAATTGTGTACAAACTGTTGGTTCTTTGCCTCCTGGGCAGATGCACTCCGACTTCGAAGAAATCCCTTAATTAATCGACTGCTATGACATGCTTTTTAGGATGGGTGTGGGCCTATTCTTGTTTTTACCCCACGCTAGGATTCGGCAACACACACGGGGATCCGGCAACACACACTGGGATCTGGCAACCCACACTGGGATCCGGCAACAGATACTGGGATCCGGCAACACACACTGGGATCCGGCAACACACACTGGGATCCGGCAACACACACTGGGATCCGGCAACACACACTGGGATCCGGCAACACACACTGGGATCGGGTAACCCACACTGGGATCCAGCAACAGACACTGGGATCCAGCAACAGACACTGGGATCCAGCAACACACACTGGGATCGGGTAACCCACACTGGGATCCAGCAACAGACACTGGGATCCAGCAACAGACACTGGGATCCAGCAACAGACACTGGGATCCAGCAACACACACTGAAATCCGACAACAGACACTGGGATCCGACAACCCACACTGGGATTCGGCAACCCACACTGGGATCCGACAACAGACACTGGGATCCGGCAACAGACACTGGGATCCGGCAACCCACACTGGGATCCGACAACAGACAATGGGATCCGGTAACCCACACTGGGATCCGGTAACCCACACTGGGATCCGACAACAGACACTGGGATCCGACAACAGACACTGGGATCCGGTAACCCACACTGGGATCCGGTAACCCACACTGGGATCCGACAACAGACACTGGGATCCGACAACACACACTGGGATCCGACAACAGACACTGGGATCCGACAACACACACTGGGATCCGACAACACACACTGGGATCCGGCAACACACACTGGGATCCGGCAACACACATTGAAATCCGACAACAGATACTGGGATCCGGCAACCCACACTGGGATCCGGCAACCCACACTGGGATCCAGCAACACACACTGGGATCCGGCAACACACATTGAAATCCGACAACACACACTGGGATCCGGTAACCCACACTGGGATCCGGCAACACACACTGGGATCCGGCAACACACATTGAAATCCGACAACAGACACTGGGATCCGGTAACCCACACTGGGATCCGGTAACCCACACTGGGATCCGACAACACACACTGGGATCCGACAACACACACTGGGATCCGACAACACACACTGGGATCCGACAACAGACACTGGGATTCGGCAACACACACTGGGATCCGGCAACCCACACTGGAATCATCAACACGCACGGAGAGGGGGCGGCGGTCGAGGTTGAAATAAAATGAATTATTGCTTTTAACGAGCATTGTATATGTTCATGTATATGAATCGCTGAGTCTCTTTAAGGTACGTCTTGACATCGATTAACAGAATCACGCCTGGCACTTCCTGTTTCGAGCAGCAGAAACCGATGATTAAGTATCACTGCAGTTGATCCGGTGTAGCTAAAATGTCATGCTTCCTAAGTAATAATCCAAACGTGCCTGGTGCCAAGATCATTACTTAACAGAAACATTTCACAGGCGATTACAGCTAATACATACGGAGATGCGGGATTTCGTGTTCCTACTTGGCAAGATCGCTAGATGCCTATTGTTAGCAGTAAGAGTTAGTTACGCTTCACTAATGCTAACACATGTGACCAACCATTCTATGCAATATCCAGAATCAACACAGCAAACCAAGCATTAGCCATGCTTGACAATATAGGGGGCTCAAAAGGATTAAGTTTGATGCACAACTCTGATTATACAAGATCAACATGTTAGGAATACATTCCCAATACACAGAATGGTGGGACATGACAGCAGATGTTACACATAAACTAGAGAATTTCCAAATAAACTATCATTAATAATTTTGCGAAAATTTTGGCCAAATAAAATCAAATATGTAAAGCTCGTTAGTCCACAGATAAAACTGGCTGTCACCTAAAAAATAACAAAAAATGATGAAGAAAATGGAAATGTCACAAACTTTGAATATCTAGGCTCTAAAATAAACAGCAATGGAGACTGAGAGAAATTAAAAGGTGGATGGCCAAAGCAATGCAAAGACTGACTGTTGTACGTCAAGTCAAAATAAAAGGGCCCTTTCCTGACCTTCAGACCTATAGAGCCTATAGAGCTAGACCTGTTTTTTTTTTAGATCTATCAGAAATTGGTGGATGACGTGATCACCAGCACGCCAATAGTTTTTACTTCTCTTTGCCGCCCGGCTCTCTAGCGTAGTTGGCTAAACCGGATTGCGCGGAGAGCGGGTGACGAACTCCTTGTGGTCCGGGTTCAGTCCCGGGGGTAGGCAGAAAAGCCACATTTTCTCCCAGATTTACGGTATTTACAATGGAATCAAGGCCGAAAGGTTGCGATATCCATAATACCGAGCCTAAGGGTTAACAACTCATGGCTTCTGGATACTAAAACAAACAAACTTGTCTTTGCCCTGTGCCCTTATAAGACTGTGTCGACCAGGGAGCCAGGGTTATTTTTGAAAAAAAGTTGTTGTTTATTTGATGGATCCACATCATGGCACACGGGTGTAACCCATAAGTGCCCCGCTCTGCTTATAACTCAAGACTAAGTCTGAAAATTTCAGCGCAGTGCACGAACTCCGTTGCACCGGTGAGGATTTAAAAACTTTAGGTTTATTTTACTCCAAATTCCGCCCGGGGATCGTCGTTTTTACGTGCTCAAGAATACACTCTGGCGTCCGATCTTATAACACAAAAAGCTAGGGGAATTAATAGAAGTGCACGAGAAGTCTAGTTTCGTTAGGACATGAAACACGAACTTTTGCTCCTTCATTGTTTATAATAAATGTGACTACTTTTGAATGAGTTGTGCTAGAATTATTAGTCGTACATTCGCCTTCTAATTTTGAGGTTAGCACAGTAGATAGATTCTTGTCTTTGGACCACAAGGTCTTGTGTGTGAATCCGCATCCGAGGGCAATTTGATAACAAAGTAAATGGTTACCAGGTGGACCCAGGCCTAGCTGAGTACTGGCAAATATCCTGCCGTGAGAATGGGCTGGTGGGGTGATAACTACATCAGCAAGAGAGGGCAGATTGGTCTATACAATTTTTGACGTAGCACCATATGCCAAAACCTGAATATGGCGAAATCGTGTATTATTTTTAATGTGCTTACCTTCTCCTTCGCGCACAGCCAGGGTTCACATTCCTCTTTACATAGGATTGTTTTCATAACCAAATAGTGCTAACTGAATCCAATTTTATCAAGTAAGGTTCATTGACATGAATAAAAAATCTCCTGCAAGTCGTTCACAACTTTCGTCTCTGTAAATAGTCAGTGAGTCTCGATATAGCAATGGCGAAATTAATGCTTATTTGGTGGCCCAAAAGTCTTAGATACAAGAGACCTTCCCTTTTCTCCCCACCCCTTCCCACCAACCATGCGGGTTTGGGGTTATTGTTGTAAGCTAACTAAGGATAGTCCCACTGCCCCTAATAAGCGTGTCGTAAAAGGCGACTAATTAGAGGTATTTCTTTTGATGTCGGAATGCTTCTATCTGAGAAGCAAGGAAAGATTGCGTATACATAAGCAATATCTACAAAACCAAGTGCACGCAAAAACTCAAGTTTTAGAGTTAGACCAATGTCCTGAAGTGCACGAACAACCAGAGCCGTTCGCCGGAGTTTACAGCCGGTCAACATTAAAAAGACTACGAAGAAAAGAAATGACTTTCATTCCCAAATCGATACAAACTATTATAGGTACCAGGAAACCTATGGGAAGTGAAAGCGGCCTACATGATGTTTACTGTATCAACCCCTGAGTGCTCATTGTTCTATAAAAGTATGGATCCAACATCATTTGCTCCTCAACCGGACAGAAGATAACCCTGGAGACAAAAAGTCAAGCAAGCTAAGAACATCAGGAACACAGTGGAACGCAGAGAAGAAGGAGCGGAAAATATATTCGGCTGCGGATATAAAGCTAGCAATCTGGCACACATACCACAGTTTTAGCCAAACATTTGGCGCAAATAAATCAGACTATAAATGTAATCGGAGACTGGCTGAACATCGTCGATTTTTTTTATTATTTTTTTTTCCTAGAATGCACATGGGAAAGGAACATATTCCGGATGCACTATTGGCATGAAAAAATAATTTTTTTTTTTTTTTTAAACACGCCTTTTACATTACTTTCACCACGAATGACACTGCGGATGGACACAAGGCAAACTTTGTTTCAGGTAGATGTGCAAGTGTTAGTGGCTGAATCAGTACTACTAAACCAATCAGTCGTGGTTTTTTGCGTGAGACAAAATAAGCTGACATCGCATTGCTTTTACATACATAATTTTAAATAAAACATGTAGTTAAGCACTCAGTATGCCGTGCACAAAGTTAATTAGCAATACAAATGTTAAAAAGAGTAAAGGACCCCTTCCACGCATAAAAGCATATTGATCGAATAGACTAGACCAAAATTTTATAGACCATTCGGCACTTGATGGGTAATGTGGTCAACATCTCGATGGTCGCCTTTACTTTCCAGGATTGCACCTGTTACCCACTCAATGCTGGGTCGACCTGGTAGCCAATGTTAGTTTTTAAAAAGCCTGGTTCCGTCAGGCCTCAAACCCACCACCTTCCGATCCATAGACGAGCGTCTAGCCGCTACACTACGATAGTTCGTTAAAAAGTTAGAATTTAGTTCCAGCGATCAATATTGGTAAATGATATCAGTCCACGCACTGTTCTGAACAACATCTCCTTGATATTAATGTGAACGTTCGATTGGCTCTGTCGGTCGTGAAGTGTGTCTTTCAACAAATCCTACATGTCAGTTGTCCTTTATTGCTAGACGGCATGTTAGGGGTAATTCCATTTGACCTTGTTTTCTTATCACATCTTGCAAAGTTGGATCTGCTTTGTTTTTGCATAGATTTCCTTGCTAATTGAAATGTGTAGAATTCTCTTCTAATTAATCAACAAGATGTTACTCCATTAGGAAATTAACTTACTAAACAACACCAGGAAACTCAACGTTATAGGGTACAAAGAAAACGCAAATATGTACAGATGCATTAAACGTGTCTGCAGGAGTTTCTATAATACAGTAAAGCAAAAAGACAAATCCCTAACAACAGTGGGAGTAACGTAAAGATCTATCGTTATTTAAAAAGCTGTTCATTCACTTTAAAAAAAAAATATTCCGTGGCCGACTAGTAAGTATCGTTGTAACCTAGGAGCTTTAAGTGAACCCCCCTCCCCCCCCCCCATCCCCCCTACCCCACCTCAGGGGATCATTTTTAATGAGAGTAAGCAGCCCTGCAGCCCATTTAACCATGTTCATAAATTCTCTGCTCAAGTGACTGTTTGTATATTTTATATTATTTCAGTTTAAGGGTATATTTATTTCGCAGTCAGCAAAGAATTGTTATTATTATTATTATTATTATTATTATTATTATTATTATTATTATTATTATTATTATTATTAAGCGTGTACTCTAGGAATAGTGCCAGGAGGCTCCCTTTGTCTAGAAAATATATATGGCGTGAGGGGGAACTGCTCTTCCACGTCTCCCCACTTTAGAAATCAAAAGTCTTTGTCCGCTTGCCTATGTCCGAGTGTTAAGCCATTAGTCTCACAAGCACTGTGGATGTGAGTGGGATGCAAGATTTCCATAAGATCGTACATGGAGCTCCAGACTTTGTGCTTTCTACGCCACTCTAGATGGGCTATCTACGGTTAATAAAACCCTATATAAAGACGTCGATCATCTATCTTCTAAGACATCACGTATCCTACTACTCGGCAAGGTTTCTTCCCTTCTAGTTGCAGTTTTACTTTAAATCTTTTTGGCATCTATCCTGGCAAATTTGAAATAAACAAAAACTAGATGCATTTTTCCATTGCAGCCAACACCTGCTGTATGTGCACGCTTTTGGAAAGTGATTGCAATATTTCCCTAAGTTGATCGTCTGTTGGTGAGAAAATACTGTTTTCTAAGTTAAGTTCCTGCAATGTTTAGCTGACAGTCGTGTTATTTATATCACCGCACTGTTGGTTTCTGTTTATTCCAGGGTTTTTCCTCTCACTGTGTTAAAACTTACACCTCCCAAAATACGTTGTTTATAAAACCGTCGTGTTTGTTGTCTTCGAATGCAGATATTTTAGAAATAATTTGAAAACTTAGCACATTTTCTTTCGTGTTGCACAGCGGGTGGTGCCTAAATTGCATTTAAATTGAGGTGCCGGTTTAAAAACCAATCAAAAAATTAGAATTTACCTATGTGGCTACATTTCTAGTATTACAGTGGGAAGTAGGATGTGGGTTTCAATAGTGTAACTTTTTTTTTATACCGTTTGTTATGACCAGCAATCCGTCAATAACGTGAATTTTGAAAGTAAAAAATTGTGTATTTGTCTCATCAAATTCCCACTACTACCCGGTTAAAGGGACAGCTCTGCTGAACACCACCCCTTACTCGCCCCCCCCCCCTCTCCAACAAAAAAAAAAAACCCAGGCGAAACAAAATATGAAAAAAAAGAAAGTAAGAAAGAAAGAAAGAAAGCAAGCAAGCAAGCAAGCAAGCAAGCAAGCAAGCAAGAAAGAAAGAAAGAAAGACAGAAAGAAAGACAGAAAGTCAGAAAGACAGAAAGACAGAAAGACAGAAAGACAGAAAGCCAGAAAGCCAGAAAGCAAGCCAGAAAGCAAGCCAGAAAGCAAGCCAGAAAGAAAGCCAGAAAGAAAGCCAGAAAGAAAGCCAGAAAGAAAGCCAGAAAGCAAGCCAGAAAGCAAGCCAGAAAGCAAGCCAGAAAGCAAGCCAGAAAGCAAGCCAGAAAGCAAGCCAGAAAGCAAGCCAGAAAGCAAGCCAGAAAGCAAGCCAGAAAGAAAGCCAGAAAGAAAGCCAGAAAGAAAGCCAGAAAGAAAGCCAGAAAGAAAGCCAGAAAGAAAGCCAGAAAGAAAGCCAGAAAGAAAGCCAGAAAGAATGCCAGAAAGAAAGCCAGAAAGAAAGCCAGAAAGAAA
>CAJHNH020001016.1:0-25000 GCA_905116865.2 Candidula unifasciata | reverse complement strand
AAGAAGAGAAGAAGAAGAAAAGAAGAAGAAGAAGAAGAAGAAGCAAGAAGAAGAAAGAGAAGAAGACGAAGAAGAGAAGAAGAAGAAGAAGAAGAAGAAGAAGAAGAAGAAGAAGAAGAAGAAGAAGAAGAAGAAGAAGAAGAAGAAGAAGAAGAAGAAGAAGAAGAAGAAGAGAGGATGTTTTTTTTTTAAAGCAAAAGGCTTTTAAAACCACCATCTTCATTAAGAGGACAATGACTTTTGACACCTGTCTAAATAAACGGACCAGTGGTTACGTAATGTGACTTTATGCTGACGTGGTCCTGTCCACATTACCCACCAAAAACAAAATGGTGGATACATTATAGGTCCAGCTCTATGTGCTCAATACGCACGAAGGCGCGAAAAAGGTCCTTGAGTTTTATTTTTTTTAGTTAAACTTACGGATCGGTGGAAGATATGTATAGCACCATATACCTCATAGCGGCCCGTTGTCTTCTCATAAGAAAACGACTGGCAGAGAGCATGAAGTGAAGAAGAAATATATTTATATATACGTGGCGGCATTTGAATGGCTGTTTATTAAACATCACACCGGTCGCCTTTACCTCCAAGGATATCACCTGGTGCCCATTTTAGGCGTGGTCGATCTCGGAGCCAAGAATAATTTCAGGGAAAATTTATGCTCCGTTCCATTTATAAGAGCAAGCTGGCGAGGATCAGTCCGCTATCTCATCGCGGCTGCCAGTCTTCTCGGTACTGTCCATATTACTAATATACATGTTCCTTTTTGTCATCACACTAAAGTGTGCAAGGTCTTGTCTGTTAGTATCTCCCTCCTTCCCTCCTCTCTCTCTCTCTCTCTCTCTCTCTCTCTCTCTCTCTCTCTCTCTCTCTCTCTCTCTCTCTCTCTCTCTCTCTCTCTGTCTTTGTCTCGTTTTCTCCTGCCCTATTCCCTCGCAGTTTGTCCTTTATTACAAAATGCCTAAAGAATGTAAATTGTCCTCTTTCGATTTGAGTAATGCGTTCTTTTCTTGGGTAATTTCTTTCATGCCACCCCAGTTACGCTTTTATCTATCCATAGTATTTGCATCACCCTTCCGTAGAACACTATCTTTGCCGCTTCCAGTTTTCAAAAAAATTGACTGATTGTCCATAATTCAACTCCATGAAGCTCATACGAACTATTAGATATAATCCATAAAATCGAGTTCTGTGGCAGTGGTATGACTCTCTCTGTTTACATGTAGGTAACGGTAGTTAGGTCGGAGTCTGTCGCTTAGGCGTTGCGAACGCGCTTCGTAATGCCGGGATTCCGCTTTCGATTCCAGCTGCGGCTGATTTGGCAGCAGAAGTCTTGCATGGGTTTCGACATCGATACCGGAGTGGCAAACTGCTGAACGTAAAATTTGCCTAGAAAAACCATAGCAGTCAAACAATGCTGGGGTTGGTTCTACAACGTCCTGGAAAGGATACATAACTAACTTTATTGGTAGTTAGATGGACTTTCTGTATCCAGTAAATGTTCTTCTATTTTCTTCACCGGTTCTAGACTCCAGCGAAAAGGCCTGTTTATTTGTTCACTTCTAGACTTTGATATTTTTTGAGAACTTGAGTTTTGCGTGCACAGCCGTTTTACATTTCTGGATTTTGTGTGTGCAGAGTCTTGCTTCCTTGCTTTTCAGGACGAGACACGCTGATTTCGAAACAAAAACTCATAATTAGTCGCTTTCTACGATACACTTTTAAGGGGGCAGTTGATCGATTCTATTTTCCCCTCCCCGCCAATCCTCTAATTGAGGTCCCGGAAATCAAACAGGATTTATCTTTTAAATAAACCCCCATGTTAATCCGAGTCCATACATACATTAGCCTGATTGAATCATTAGTTAATTAATTAATTAACTATGTAAACATCTTCACGAATGTTCAAACAGACATTTTGTTTTCTCACACTGTTGCTTTCTGGATAGTCAAAGAAGCCATTTTTTAACAAAAATTTATATATTTACAGTATCCAAGCTAAATATAACCAGTAGCATTTTTGCTGTTGTAACCTACTTTTTGTTTAACATTTGGTGCAAGCAGTAGGAATATCCATTTCGTGGACACGTGTTCCCGCCAACACAACTTTCGCCACGCCTGTCTGATCGCTCTAATTAGTGTTGCCAAACAGTATCGTTTCCCTGCTGGTTTCGGCGTCATTCACGTTTTCATTCCCACCGTTTTACATCTACACACTTTGCCCGGCTCTCTAGCGTAGTTGGTTAAACCTGACTTTCGCGGCGGCCGGGTGACGAACTCCTTGTGGTCTGGGTTCACTCCTGGAGGTAGGCAGAAAAGCCACATTTCTCCCAGATTAATGGTTTCAATAATGGAATCAAGGCCGAAGGGTTGCGATATCCATAGTACCGAGCCAAATGGTTTACAGCTGATGGTTTCTGGATACTTAAAAAAAAAAAAAAACATTAACACACTTAACAGTCATTGGCCTTCTGTGATTCATTGCGTGTGCAGCTATTGATTTGTTTAACTGTTGGTTTCACCGATGAGAAACTACTGTTCTAGCGCTAGAGTGTTCGTGTTGGCACTTCTAGCGGTTATCTTATGCCTTATATGCGTATGTATGCTACTGACTGTGCAAACCTGCAGTCTGCGTCAGTTTTCTTGCAGAAGTCACCGACGGGCATTCTGTGTAGTTTTCCTTGGCACAGAAACGAAACAAATATTGGGTGACCTGTTTGTTGTGCAATCACCCGATTACCCTGTCTAGTAAACAGACTAAAAATTCAAAGCGTTGTGTTTAACTCTGCAAAAAAAAAAAAAAAAACAACGCACTAGAAAATAACTTCATGGGGTAGACGAAATACCGGGTAATAAGTTACTCTGACAAACAAGCCAACAAATCGGTTGCAAATAGCTATATCTGTAATTGCAATAATAACAACACTTGTGTGCTTTTCCTATGGCCAGATTTTCTTCGTCTGGCAGTAAACTCCAGCGCAATGTTCTAGTTGTTAATCTATTTCTAGTCATTAGTCTTGTTCCACAATTTGAGTTTTTCGTTTGCATCGAGTTTTAACATTTGGCTTACTTCGGTGCAGACTTCTGGTTTCTCCTCTCTCAGATGGAAGCATTCCGACTTCGGAGGAATAAACATTAATCAGTCGCCGTTTTACATAATTGCTTGAATTGGTTGAGGAAAAGAGGGAAAAAAAGGGGGAGGGGGGGGGGGAGCGTCAATTTCCCACCAGAAATTTGGCTGCGGAATGCACACGGAGATGATAAGTGTTGAAACTCTCATCTCTTTTTACGGGTTGCGTGAGTTTTGCGGGGGAGGAGAATTTTGGGGGAAAACAAATAGATTCATGTGTTTGTCCATTCAAATTTGAAGTATTTGAAATGTTTGTTGTATATCCTTTACCAGACGTCTCAAACAGGTGACAGCATTTGTTGAAAATGTGTGACCTTGTCGGGTAATGTGACAGTCAGCTATTTGCCACTGTATTCGGATTAGTTCAACTCTCACATCGCTGTCAAAAGCATTGCAAGCCAGTCTGGTGACAAATAGCCTGCAGCTGAATGGAACTCAGTATGTCAGAAATATGATACTGCTTTCATCACTTGCTGACACTTGTAACAGTGTTTGTATTAACCATGCAAAAACTGTATACTAGAAGATGGCCATACTGTTAATCAAATGAAAGATCAGACATACAACTAATAACTATTATTTACACATAGATTCCATCGGTCTTTGTGTCAACAGACGGCAAACATGTTTTCAGTATACTGGATGTAGTACGCGAAATCTATGTTCAAGTGATAAGGTAGGAAGAAGCCTGCTATTACACTGTATCGGTCATTTCATGTAAAGTAGATAGAGAAGAGGAAGGATATCTTGTGTAGCCAACAAATGCTGAGCTGTAGTTAGATGTTTGAAGATGGAAATCAGGCATGATTCGTGGATTATCTTATATATTTCAAGACCTGAATTATCGTAGAAAACGAAGTTGAACCCCCCCCCCCCCCCCACCCCCCACCCCCACCCCGCCTCACTATTCTGCCCCCTCCCCCCCCCCCTAAAGGAGGGGGAGGGGGTGCTTATAAACAGTTTTGTGTCCCGTAAGCTCAAAACACGTCAGTCATAATAAACAAGATGATATCTGGAGAAAAATTCAATTGTAAAGGAGGACTGCAGCACCAACCCCAGCATTGTTTTGTCTGTTGTGGTTTCTCTAGGCAAATTATACTTGCAGTAGTTTGCTATCGCTCCTAAACGGCCAGGTCTTGGTAATACTGTCAAAACCAACGCAAGACAAACCGCCCGCAGTTGGGATCGAACCCAGCACCCCTGCATTACGAAACGCATTCGCCACGCCTAAGCCACAGACGCCGACAAAGTGTCTGTTTCCGAATGTTTTTTTGGACTGCAGTCATGGGAGCGACGTTCTGCAGCCTTCTACGTGAGGAGATTGATGCATCTGCTGCTGCCTTATGCATAGACAAAGTGTCGCCAGCACTTCTTCGTGGAAGAACGTAAACAACGAATTTAAAATTTAAACTATTTGCAGACTATGTTCGTTGTGTGTGGGTGTGTGTATGTGCGCGCGCCTGTGTGTATGTGTAGATTTGACGACAAACTTGAACTAGCGTGTTCATGTATCGGGCATATGTATTCGACCACTATTCATTCATTACCATTAGTGTTCTAACCACTAGAACAATAACCACGACGATAAAAATGATGATGATAACAACAAAAATAACAAAAACAATAATGACAATATAATACACTCAGCGGTGTTTGGCATGATGAACAATGATGTCACTTCAAAATGTTGCCCTATGAAAGAAAGTAGCAGTAAAGATTCCTGGCAAATGTTATTCCTAGCGAACGAAAATAACACAAGTGTTAGCACAATATGCCCTCGTCTCTGGGGCTAGGGAAACGTCAATACACTCCAGGAAGACACGGATGCTGCTTAAAGAAGACGCCTCCAGCTTGCAACTCTCGCAACCCGTTTGTAAACGGTTGACAGGTAAACAGAGCATATCCGGCATACATTATTTTAGATTCGTCAAAACAATGCGCAGCCGTTCTGTGAAAGAAAGACACCACAAAACAACAGAAGAACACCTTTTCGTTAGCAGTCGTGAATGTATGGTATGTCTTTGATTCACTGGTGTTTTTACATTCATCCAGTGGTGATACTCGGAATTTTCGTGGCGCAGTGGTTAGTTCTAGTCCAGATGGTAAAGTTTATTTACCAGTCCCCCCTTGTGGGTTCCAGGGCCCTATTATAGGGAGCAAAAATATACCCACTGCCTACCCAAAAAGCGTACCGTGAGAGTAGACTAATTGGGAGCTTTCTTTGAAGTCTGCCTGAGAGCCAAGGAACCAACAGTCTGCACACACATATGTCAGATCTATCAAACGGATGCACACGCAACACTCATGTTCTGGAACAGGACTGCAGTCCAGAAGTAGACAAACAACCAGAACTTTCCACTAGAGTTTACAACTAGTGAACGCAAAGCAGAAGATATACCAGTTGAGGCACAGCTTTTTCAGACAATATGACTCTAACTTCGTTCAATGAGACCAAAAGGATGTAAAAATGAAAATTGTTTATCACACCTTGTAAGGTTTATAGTTATCAATTGTTACGTACGTGTAATAAGTTAAGAATTTAGTTATGTGGGTGGAAAAAAAAGTCTGCATTGTATGTTTTTCATTTGTATTCGATAGAGCGTCGTTAGGGTGTCAACATGGAAAAAGGAAGGGAGAGGGATGGGGGAAAAAGGGGGGGGGGGGGGGAGGAATGGTGCAAAAACAAGATTAACATGTGTCAGAACAGCACACATTATATCTAACTAGGCTTCCAAATATTTATCTTTATATTCGGTAGCTGAGTGGCATATAAGCTGAAGCAATGCTACGATTTGAACCTGACTTGCCAACATTGGCAACCGGGGCTGGGTGCTCTAGAATAGATGCGTCAGACCCAGCGACGGTATAAAGCTTGCGAAAACATGTTGTCTCGTCGCATCATGTCAACTGCAACTAAATGTTGGAGCAGAAAAAAAAGCAAGCTAATTTCAACGCTGTTCATTTTGTTGGGCCATCTTCTCATGTCCCGTCTCCCCAATCACCCCCCCCCCCCTTTTTTCCCTCCCATGATCTGGCGGCTAGACTCTCGTCGCCGGCGGATCGGAAGGTTGTGGGTTCAGCTCATGACGGTAGCCGAACTTTTTTCAAAAATTACATTGGCTCCCATGTCGACCCAGCCTTGAATGGGTACCAGGTACAGTCCTAGAAAGTAAAGGCGACCGACGTGATGCTGACCACATCCCCCAGCAATAGCCACTGATCTATAACATGTAGGTCTAGCCCTTTGTATCCAATACGCCTGAAAGGAGTGGAATATGGTCCTTTACTTACTTCACTATCTTCTTTTGTCGAACCCAGATCCCCATTGAATTGAAAAGGAAAATGGATGGGGTGGAAGAGAATAGACCCACTACCCCGTAACCGGCATGTCGGAAACGTTTAACTAGTAGTGGTTCCTTCTAGGTAAGACTGCATAGTACGGAGAAGCTAAGAACCAACAGTCTTCAAACTGGATCTGTAAGACAAATGCGCTTGCGAACTCGTCCTGGAACAAGATCGAAGTCCAGAAGTGGACGAGCCACAAGAACTTCCCGCCACAGGTTACAGCCGGTGAACGCTAAGAAAAAGGATCATCATCATATCTTCATAACATTTGATTTGATCAGTGGTTGTACCTTTATAACATTTGATTTGATCAGCGGTTGTAACTTCATAACATTTGATTTGATCAGTGGTTGTACCTTCATAACATTTGATTTGATCAGTGGTTGTACCTACATAACATTTGATTTGGTCAGTGGTTGTACATTCTTAGCATTTAATTTGATCTGTGGTTGTACATTCATATCATTTGATTTGATCAGTGGTTGTACCCTAATAACATTTGATTTGATCAGTGGTTGTACCCTAATAACATTTGATTTGATCAGTGGTTGTATCTTCATAACATTTGATTTGATCAGTGGTTATACATTCATATTATTTGATTTGATCAGTGGTTGTACCCTAATAACATTTGATTTGATCAGTGGTTGTACCCTAATAACATTTGATTTGATCAGTGGTTGTACATTCATAACATTTGATCAGTGTTTGTACATTCATAACATTTGATTTACTCAGTGGTTGAACCTAATAACATTTGATTCTATAAGTGGGTGTACCCTAATAACATTTGATTTGATCAGTGGTTGTACCCTAATAACATTTGATTTGATCAGTGGTTGTACATTCATAACATTTGATCAGTGTTTGTACATTCATAACATTTGATTTACTCAGTGGTTGAACCTAATAACATTTGATTCTATAAGTGGGTGTACCCTAATAACATTTACTTGATCAGTGGTTGTATCCTAATATCATTTGATTTCATCAGTGGTTGTATCCTAACGTCATTTGATTTGATCAGTGGTTGTACCTTCATAACATTTGATTTGATCAGTGGTTGCATCCGTAGTCCTTAATTAGGATAAAACATTATGCTGACGCAGAGACTTCTTTTTTAAATGTTATAGCTCATCGTGGATTCTCTAGAAGAATGGTTTTGAGGAGCAAGTGGCTTTTGACATACAGGTTTCAGAGCGTCTTCTCATGCTTGATGTTTTCGGTGGATCTCTAGTCTAGTCCTTTGCACAACAAGATGAGATTGTCGAGAACCTCCTCCTCCAATAATTAAGCTTGTCTTCGAACCATAAGATGAGAATGTCAAAAATCTCTTCCTCTGATGACTAATGTGTCTTCAAACAACAAGATTAGAGGGTCAAGAATCTCTTACTCTAATGACTAAGCTTGTCTTTGAACAACAAGATTAGAGGGTCAAGAATCTCTTCCTCTGATGACTAAGCTTGTCTTTGAACCATAAGATTAGAGGGTCAAGAATCTCTTACTCTAATGACTAAGATTGTCTTTGAACAACAAGATTAGAGGGTCAAGAATCTCTTACTCTAATGACTAAGCTTGTCTTTGAACAACAAGATTAGAGGGTCAAGAATCTCTTACTCTAATGACTAAGCTTGTCTTTGAACAACAAGATTAGAGGGTCAAGAATCTCTTACTCTAATGACTAAGCTTGTCTTTGAACAACAAGATTGGAGGGTCAAGAATCTCTTACTCTAATGACTAAGCTTGTCTTTGAACAACAAGATTAGAGGGTCAAGAATCTCTTACTCTAATGACTAAGCTTGTCTTTGAACAACAAGATTAAAGGGTCAAGAATCTCTTACTCTAATGACTAAGCTTGTCTTTGACCAAAAAGATTAGAGGGTCAAGAATCTCTTACTCTAATGACTAAGCTTGTCTTTGAACAACAAGATTAGAGGGTCAAGAATCTCTTACTCTAATGACTAAGCTTGTCTTTGAACCATAAGATGAGAGGGTCAAGAAACTCTTACTCTAATGACTAAGCTTGTGTTTGAACCATAAGATGAGGGGGTCAGGAATCTCTTCCTCTAATGACTAAGCTTGTCTTTGAACAACAAGATACGAATTGTTTAGAATCTCTTCCTCTAACGAGCAAGCGTGTCTCTGCACAACGGATCATACTGTTGATAATCTTTAAGAAAACAAAACATTTCTTCCTACAACACGATTAAATTTTCATAAATATTTATCTCTGATGAGATTTCAATGTAATAGTAAATACCACACCGTGGCTGAGGCGTTGTGAACGCGTTTCGTAATTCCGAGGTACCAGGTTCAATTCGAGCGCAGGCAGAAAACCTCTTTATGTTTTTTTCGACAGTAGTATCGAGAGCTCACAGTTAAGGCAGCAATGATAAACTATTAAATGTCACTGTGCCCAGTCAAACCAAACAAAAGCCAGAATATACTGGGGCTGATTGTCATGTAAAGGATATGCAACTAACAGTTAAGGCAGCAATGATAAACTATTAAATGTCACTGTGCCCAGTCAAACCAAACAAAAGCCAGAATATACTGGGGCTGATTGTCATGTAAAGGATATGCAACTAATTTCGTTTATTTTTCTAAACCTCATCATACGGGAGCCACTGTAGCGCAGTGATTGGACACTCCTATCACGAAGGTCATAGATTCATATCAACATAGAGATGGAATTTTCTGTTCAAAACTAACATAAGCTCCTAAGTCGACAAAGTCTGTCATAGGTACTCGATAATGCCAGGAGAAGTAAGAGAAGTGAGGTTGACGACATCATTCATCAAGTGCTGATAGATCTTTAAAAATACAAGTTTAAACATGACTGATTACAAGCACAGCAGCACAGTCCGGCATTTTGTAACTGAAACTCAGAGAAAATGCACATAGTTTCTTGCATCATTTGAGAAGACTCAGATCAAGAGCATGTCATGGATTTTCTGTCCAGGAAATTTAGGTGTGCGAGGTAACGAGAAGCCTGACAGATTAGTGCAAGAGCACGTGTGGGAATGGAATGTCCCGATTGCAGCAATGTCATTCATTATTTCATTCATTCGTCTTACTAATATTGCCCCGACTTGCGTTGCTCAGTTACCCCTTTGAGATGAAATGACTTTATATTAACCTTACCTTTTTTTTTTTAAATGGCTACAGTTCTTATCTTTAGCCATTTTGTCTATATGCTATATTAAATCGTGTTGAAATTAGAGAAACTTTACGTGTTTATTCATTTAAATTATTATATATAACCACACCTCCTTGTCCACCCTGTAATGTTTTAAATATTACCAGAAATGGTTCTGCTATGCTACATATTTAGTTTCAAATAATAACTGCATTCATCTACTCTTTCACTGATCCTTTTTTAAACGTTTCTGCGTTACTTTTACTTCGCCATTTTCATATTTCATTTCCCCATTGATTTAATTATTTCTGGTTCAGTTATTACTTTCATGCCCTCACTGGTTCAGTTATTACTCCCACTATTTCTCTCACGTGCTTTACACAATTCTCTGACGTGACTGCCCGGGACAGACATAATTATTATGTAATAGCCAGAAAACTAAACCAGCCATCATTCAGCTCAACCAGACTCTTCTTAACTAGACATTGACAAACAGCGGGGAAAGTGAATTAAAAAGCTGACGATTAATATACAGTACATAATCAGAAGAATCTAGAAATGAATCAGTAGTTTCAAACAAATTCTGCTTACTGAGTCATGCAATTTTTTTACGCATATGTTACGTATTTCCGGCCAGGCATGGGTACCCAAGTATTGTACTATGGAGGGCCCGCTAACTGAAACTAAATGTTATTTTGATCGCTTCGGCAAATTTACTATCGATACAGAAATTGGGAACTATGATTAATGAAATAAATGTAATTCGTTTCAGTCGTCATTGACTAAAAGGAACTGCGTAACGTTAATGTATTATTTATATTTAAGGTTACAGATGCAGAAACTGGAGACTTAATCTCTTTTCTGTATTGCCACAAATCATTAATTCATTCACAGTTAGACTTTGATATATGTGTGATCGTATAGAAAGTAGGTTAGTGTTAGCAGCAGATGGTTGGACCTTGTATATGCTAGTGCATTTACTGTTTAGTGGAAGGTTCAGTTACTTTGCAAGGAGACCATATTTAAGCTCATCAGTGATCAGTTAATTATGTGCCGTCTTCACAATTAAGGTTGACGGCAGCGTATCTCCAACAGGTTGTCTTTCGCTTTGGATGTTTACTCACTAAGACTGCTGTATCTGTCTCTTACTAGTTTGCCTTCAACTTTCCTCTTCAGTATGGTTCTTTAGAAAGTTTTATGTCCTAATACAGGAGAGTTCAGAAAGAACAAGAAAAAAAAAAAAGAGGAAGGAGAAGAAGAAAAAGAAGAAGAAGAGGAGGAGTGAGGAGAGAGAAGAATAACAGCAACAACAACAACAAGAATTGGGAATCACATCAGGAACCAACTGACAATGAACACCAGATAATGGTCTGTTAAGTAAAAAAAAAAAAAAAGTATGTTGTAGTGGCAGTTGCACACATTAGGTCTCGCTAGCCAATACATATACACAGGGAACATTGTATACCTAATTAATACATAAGCAAATTGACATAGGTGTTCTTTACCTTACTAATTATTTCATTCATAGCCACATCCTAAAGCGCTTGGTTATCAAAAATCGTACTTTACCCCCCCCCCCCCCCCCTCACCCCCTTTTCTGTTGTTACCTAAACCAGGGGTTCTCAAACTTTTTACGCCGCGGCACCCTTGTCGGGTAAAAAAACGATTTGCTCCACACCTACCATTAAAGCGGTTGAATACTTAGGGAAAGAAGAAAACAAAAGTGCAAATTTAATGTTCACTTGTCTTAAATGCGATATATGAAACTGTTTGGGTGCATTTTGCATTATATCCATTTCATGTTCATGTTTAGAAATTCTCTCCATCATAGATGACCCTGAAGAGATAAAGCGTGGCGTTTGAATGTTGAATTGAGAATCGACATCCCAGCACTCGGGACACTCAGTCTCAATCTTCAGCAGCAAGCGAAGCGTACCAATTACGATGGTGCCAGTAACGCTCTGATTGTATATTGTCTCAACCTTTCCCTGAGTATTGAGCGTCGGCCAGATCTACTGGCAACTCCTCGGACTGTAATTATATATCTGCGCCTCGGCACTGTTCACCCATTCCCAAGGGCCCTCACAATTTCTAACTTGTCATATATATCAGTACACCACCAAGTGGTGCAGAGCTAGCCAGTCTCTCTGCCTGCTCAATTCTTAACACACCAGCATACCCTAGAGACAGTATCCAACCGATGCTAACAACCTGGGATATCTGAATTGATACTTACCACTCTGCACGTAGCATGCCTGTTTTCACCTTTCTTTACATGCTCCGAGTCAGTTACAATCACGGCATGTGTGTACAACTTATTCTCAAGCCAGCAAACCGCAGCAGACACTACCTCCACCTCCATTCTCAAACTAGACATTGTGATATCAGATGTAAGGCTTTGCTGCCCTAGGCGACGTCTATTCGCCTTCGATATGAAACCCCATGCAATTCGTCTTTCCCTCAACTCAGAGCCATCTGTATAGATAGTGACATCACTTGGTCCGGAAGGGTCATGAATCATGTGTTAAACTTCTGATTTTGCAGCACCAGCTGGCCAGTCTTTGCACTCACGACCTACACAAGTCTGAAACTTGTTCGGACACCTTGACTCACACCACTCCTCGCTCAAAATTATCAAGCCTGCACACATGTCCAGTTATATTTTCAGCTTGCGCCATCCAAGACCATCCTTTTTTTTAGTCTGTGACCCTTAGCTCTACCCAGGGCTTTGTACAGGAGGTGCTTATTGTCTGCAGCTACTCTGAGATATGACCTTGCCTGCAGAACTTTAAGCCTATCTGCAATAGTAGGCAGTTCAAGTATGTATCGCATACAAAAATGCGGCGTTTGAAGATTTCTTATCCTTTATGTACTAAATCAGAATGATTGCATTCCAGATATCTCTGTAATTTAGACGAAACTAAGCAGCTGTTAGCAACGCTTCTGAGGCATTTAACACATTGCCCTTCCGATGCCTGTCGTTCCCAACCGAAACAAAGCCAAAGAAAGTTAGCTAAGATCTTATTTTCTTAGTTTTCCTCTGATTTTCTTTTGGTCGTGAGTTGCCTTCTGCGAACTGAGACAGACCAACGTGGATGTCTTAGGCTTGCAGGTTTCTGCTGAGACAATGTAACCATAACTTTACTTATAGACTGCACCTTAACGAATTCAGGTAGAGGATCGATGGCACCTCGGGATAAATACAATGACTATTCTTAACGGTTGGCATTTTATGCAGTATAAAAAACGGATGAGTGTGAAACAAACAATAAATTCTTTCGACAGCGGTGGGGGAAAACAACTTAAATTTTAACTCTTAAGTATAATCATACATTCTTGAATAATTTCACAATGTTTAGCCGACTTTTCTTAATTACTGTCGTGGCACCCCTGGCATACGCTCCGAGCACCTCGGGGTGCCGCGGCACCCATTTTGAGAACCTCTGATCTAAACTACACTGCGTCTTCGCCAGATGGCAGTTGAGTGCTCTATAATAACATAACTGTCGACTTGTTTGTTGGAATCTGGAAGATCGTCTCCATCGTCGTTCATAATTATGCAGATCGCCGAGAGCGGCTTCAAAAGAGCTGACACATATTATGTACGACAAAACCCTCACAGAAAAAGCATACACCGCTTTGTTGTACCTTGTGCCACACTTTCTGGAACAACGATGATCTGTACTTAGGAGGCGTCAATGCAACAATAATAGTCTGCTTATATAGTTCCTATGGGTTTCCCAAGATAATAATCTCGGGATAAAGTTCGTGTGGGTGTTCCAGCTGATATGTACTTACCCTGCAAGGTTTAAGAATCGTCAGGGTTCGTGCGGAAATGAATAATTAAAAGGTGGATTTAAATGTAGGGGCAGAAGAAATGAAATTCTTTCAGCTTGAAACGAATCAATGTCAAAACAATTAGCTACTGGTGATGTATTTGAAATTTAAGACGAATGTGTGAATTAGGTTTCAAGTATACGTCTGTTTAAAAGATTTTTGTGAACTTTATTTTAAGAATGATTATAGCTGTTGATATTTGACATTTAGGAAATCTGAAGTGTATTTACACTTCGTATATGTAATGTAACGTTTCAGTCATAATTATATAATTACCTGACGAGATACAGTGAGATATGACATACAATAAATTTTGCAATGCCTTGTTTGAGTCAGCATTATTAGATGATTACATGTGACGTCAAAAAAAGAAGTTTAGTTACAGTTTGGGTATTGATTTATATACTGTATTTCTCCACGCAAGTTAGTAGACATTCTGCCCCACTACACATACAGCTGAATGGTTCTGCCCTGAATCAAGTTAGGGAGTTTAAATATCTAGAAAGTATGATCACAGAAGATGGTAGAATTGACAGAGAAATAGAAATCAGGTGTCAGAAAGCAAGTGCACTTAAATACCAATTGTCACCATTATTAAGACATCCAAGCATAACTATGAGTGCAAAGAAACAGATTATTAATAACATATTTATTCTAACATTAATCTACCAGTGCCAAACATGGACACTATCTGAAGCCTATATACGCAAAATTACAACCTGCGAGATGAGGTGCCTGAGAAAAGCAGCCAACCTAACCATACGAGATCGAGTGAATAATGAAACTATCAGGCAAATTGTGGAAACGACACCCTGTACTAGATTCATCGAGAAACAGCAGATCAAGTGGTTTGGCCATCTCGTTAGAATGCAGCAAGATCAAATACCATCACAAGCACTACTTCTCAGAAGACCAACTACAAGAGTAAGAGGACGTCCGCGGGAAATATGGATCGACAACATTAAAGACACTTTACGCCTTCACGGTATGAAAGTAGCCAGTGGCAGCCAACGTGCACTGGAACGCAAATTATTCCTCCCCACGACGCTTAACGGCAGAAGTGGTCTATGATGATGATGATTTCTCCACGTGTAAGACGCATTAATTTTCTCAGAATTTATTGTCTTAAAACAGCGTGCATCTTATACGGTCTTCTTCTTGTCTTCCACCTTGTACCTCAGTCAAGTGTCGGGGATCTTATACAGTGGTAGTATATTACTAATTTGTTTCTCTCAAAATGTCCGCTCTAAAAATCAAAGTGTGTCTCAGGTATGAGTGCGTCTTATATAGGGAAATATGTGTGAGTGTGGGTGTGTGTGTGTGTGTGTGTGTGTGTGTGTGTGTGTGTGTGTGAGGTAGGGGGGATTAAGGGGGTAAATGGGGAGAGAAATGGAGAAAGAGAAAGACAGGGAGAGGGAAAAGATAAAGAGAGAGGGAGGGATTGTAGAAAACAATGAACGACCGTCCGTCCGTCCGTCCGTCCGTCCGTCTGTCTGTCTGTCTGTCTGTCTGTCTGTCTGTCTGTCTGTCTGTCTGTCTGTCTGTCTGTCTGTCTGTCTGTCTGCCCGCCCGTCAGTCTGACTAAATACATAAATATTTTTATGTCTATCTATCTAGGGGGAGCTGAGCGGTCTCCAGGCATGGTGTCTGCCTCTAGTTTTGGAGGTCCTGGGTTCAGGTCCCGGTGAAGGCTGGGATTTTTTCAGGTGGACTTCTAGTAATTTCGCCTGGTCTCTGGATAGTAAGATCAGACGCCCGCGTGTATTGTTGCACACATTAGAAAAAACCTTAAAAGTTGGAAATAGAAAAGAACAGCTTAACGGCGCTTCCCTGGGCAAAATGTGGAGTTAAAAATCTACCCAAAATATTACAGTATCCTCGCCGATGCTACGGAGTTTGTGAACTGCGCTGAGATTCTTGAGTCAGAAGTAGCAGGGAGCACTTATGGGTTACTACCCTTGTGCCATGATGTTGATCTGTTGTTTAAACCTTAAACCTAAACAATTGAAATGAGCTCTGTTTCAGTGTAGATTTAATTGGACGTCTAAATTAGATGGCTAATGAGCTGTACAAGTTATGTGCTGTGCTGTTATACTGCTATGATTAGAAGATCAGTGATGTCATTCTGAGTTAATTAGAATATCAATGTTATCATTCTCAGTCCCCCAAAAAACAACCTGATTTTTTTTTTTCATATTGGTTCACACTAACAATATCGGTTACTGTTTACAAATAAACAATAGTGTTTGCTAGATTGTTAGCTGAAACAGCAGTATTCCGAATCACATGAGAAGTGGTAGATTTAAAAGGAGTTAGTGGAATTAAGAAGTGGTTGACCGAACGGTTAGGAACCCGGTGTTCTCATTCGGCATACCCAGATTTGAATCCTCGTTAAGTTGATTAATTGATTGATTTATGTTATGGATGAACATAAACACCTAACCTGTACAGTCCGTGTCGACTGTTCTAGTCATGCGGCCATAAACTGTCAAGCCCAAGGCCATGTGTCCTCTTTCACTCAGGTGCTCTCTGCAAAGTAAACATCAATTGTAATGGATCTCCAACACACTTTGTCACCGGTCTTGGTAGTACACTTTCTTTGACTGCTGTTTGTCTAGCTCTAAATGTTGTCTTCCCATTTCCATTATAGTTCACCTCTTAGTCTTCTGTCTTCGACATTTCCTTCCAGTATGGTTTTTGAAAGAGTAGTATGCCTTATAATGTGCCCTGAAGATGTAGGTTTTTTTTTCTTTTTAATTTCTTTCAGTACTTAATTCGCAATTTCTCCAGCATCTTTTTTTTATTGTGTTTATTTCCGTGAAATACAACTTATTCTTCTGCATATCCGTGTCCTACGTTGCTCTAAAATGTAGTTATTATAAACATTACAGACGACACTGAATGAGCCCGAGTCAGTGAATGAGCTACAATAAAAGGCTTGAAAAGTGAGGCTCGGTAAAATTGACAGAGTGAGGGTGTTACCTCCAAAGTTTTACATTAGTTATTCTGTCTTCTTTGGGAGATAACTAAACAGGCTCCAGTGGACCAAGAGGTGAGGAAAAGACGCTGGCGTTGGATAGGACACACACTGAGAAAACAGGAGAACATCATACCATAACTAGAATGTCTTTGCATTGGAACCCACAGGGGCATAGGAATAAAGGAAGGCCAAAAAACACATAGAGAAGAGAGCTGGAGAATGAGGTTAGAAAGATTGGGAGGACATGGGGAGAGCTCCATTCAATGGCGAAGGATAGAACGACTTGGCGTGAGTTGCTTGAGGGTCTATGCTCCATTGGGAGATAGAAAGGCAGAAGAAGAGGGTGTGACTTAAAGAATGCGAGTGACAGGGAAAGAGTAAGTTAGACAGAGTATGAATACAGTTCTCACTTTAAACCATATAGGAAGCTTTTGAAATCAAACTGGACGATTTTCAAGTCACATAGGACGTTTTCAAATCAAACCAGGTGATTTTCAAATCACAGGACATTTTTCAAACTAAATTGGACAAAATTAAAGTACATATTTTTAATGCCTAAATTCGAGGTTTTGCTGAAACTTTCGATGTGTTCTGGAACACACATAAAGTAGTTCTTTCTGGAATTTTCTTTTGCAGTATCTGTATATAGAGAATTGCGCTTTTATCCGTTTATATAAAAATGAGTGAGTGAGTGAGTGAATTGAATGAGAGTGGGACAGAGAGTGAATAATTGAAGGAGACAGTGTATGAAAGAATGAAGGAGAGTGTAAGACGACGTGGCGTGCGTGTTCAAGAGCGAGTTCGTAATTTTCAAATGAGTGATTTAGTTAGTTGAATGAGTTAGACAAAACGTGGTTCAGAATGAGTGAATAGTTCAAAATGAGTGAGTTAATGAAAGAGTCAGTGAATTACCTAGAGTTTCAGTGAGTAATTTAGTAAATGAGAGAAGAAATAAGTGAAACAAAGGGAATCAGAGCCACTCAATGTGTAAAAAAGTATACAAATTATTGACATAATGAGTGAGTAAGTAAGTAAGCGAGTGGAGAAGAAATGAAAATGCTTGAATGAATGAATGAATGAATGAATGAATGAATGAATGAATGAATGAATGAATGAATGAATGAATGAATGAATGAATGAATGAATCAATGAATGAATCAATCAATGAATGAATGAATGCATCAATGAATGTCGGTCTGAGTGTTAGGAGCAAAGAGTAGTATATAGACATGTGTGAATTCCTGTTTATTTAAGGAGTCTGGTTGGTATGAAATGTATAGCATTTCTCTTCTACAACATATGTTTCCATCTGCACTGTTCCATCTGCGATCTCTTCAGACTTCACCAGTGTTCGCCAAGATAACGCTACCATCCCCACGCGTCGCAGACAGATCTTTCGCAGCCGAACTCCCCCGCTCTAACACCTGAACAGCGCTACGGAAAAGGTCAAGGGGCAATGATATACTCAAAGCTATTTCACTATAGAAGAGAATGGCAAACATCTGGTTTAGTTTCTCAGTGTGATGACCCCATGCTTGACGTATCATCGTACCCTCACAGACATGTTTTGAAAAGTCTACGCCCTCGTTTACCGCAGTTTTCCGGACTGGCTCTGCGTTTTGCCGTATCTGTTGATTTTGTGCCCACGACTGTCGAGATAAATAATTTCTAACCTTTTGTTATCTCCAATAACACACTGTCTTATAAAGTATGTTGTCAGCATAGCTAACATATGCTCAGTTTTATTCCGTGTCTTTGTTTTTGGAAGATGAGATTGTAGAAGTTAGTCAACTGTTTTTATATATTTAAACTCTCTCTCTCTCTCTCTCTCTCTCTCTATATATATATATATATATATATATATATATATATATATATATATATATATATATATATATATACACACATACATATATATATATATATAGAGAGAGAGAGAGAGAGAGAGAGAAAGAACAAGCAATAGAGAGATGGTGAGAAGAGACATAGACAGACATACCCAGAGAGCCAGAGAAACAACAGACAATTGAGAGATATAGCATGACTAAGACAGCAAGTGAGCGGGACAAGTGAGAGATATAACATGACTAAGACAGCTAGTGAGCGGGACAAGTGAGAGATATAGCATGACTAAGACAGCTAGTGAGCGGGACAAGTGAGAGATATAGCATGACAAAGACAGCTAGTGACCGGGACAAAGGGGAACACAAGAATCAGCCAGAAAACAGTGTGTGTGTGTGTGTGTGTGTGTGTGTGTGTGTGTGTTTGTATGTGTCAGATAGAGATGGCGAGAGACACAGAGAGATGGACAGAAGGAGAAAGGCGAAAGAAGAAGTACAGAGAGAAAGAGAGAGGGTGTTCGAGTGACAGACAAAGGAGTGCGATAGAAACAGAGATAGAAAAACAAATAGAGAGAGAGAGAGAGAGAGAGAGAGAGAGAGAGAGAGAGAGAGAGAGAGAGAGCGAGAGAGAACGAGAAAGCTCATAACACCAAATAAACTGACAACCACATTTATTACTGACACTACAGAACAATTTCTTTGCAAAATAACATAATGTATTTCAATTCCACGTGGTCCTTTCAGCAGTGCAACTTTATCACCATCGTTCTCCGTCAGGTAATCTTCGTCGTCAAGCAGTGCAGCCCCTAGGCTGTTTGTGAAACTTCCCCATGATTCATTTGATTAGCCAACGTCTTGTATCATCGCCTCAGTTACATGTATATCAGCATTGACAAATCGGTACATGCCTGCTTCATTATGCCTGTCTTTTGTCTTCTAATTACTTCTATGATTCAGCCTGAAGGATAAACATGTCAAGGATGACAATCAAACAAGTGCAAATCATGGAAACCCCGTTCTATCGTGTACCCACATAGCACAGTTAAATTGGGGTATCGCAAACCGGTTGTGAAATAAACTATAGTTCACTTTGGGAGGGTTGCCATATTACCAACTTTTCTTTATTCCTTATTAATTTATGTCATAGACCTCGTTCTGTTGGCAGTTCCGGTAGGGCAGCGATGACGCACGTTTCTGCCATCCGACTGGTCAGGCCTTTCTATCATCGTCGTAATGGATTTTGAAATTTGACCAAAACATCTAAACCTTCTAAACCCAGCCTAACAACCAGTTCAAGATTTCGGAAATAAAGGAGATTGATGTGATATTGACCTTATGAACTGTTGAATACAGGCCTGTCTATACATATATGACAACCCAAGGGGTGAAACAAAATCTTTATTTTTATGTTACTTATTCTGCCTTTTCAGTAATAAATGCTTCTATTTCTCTACATGTTCTTACGCTGGTCCACTTTCTGTTCCTTTCAGGTGATACTTACAACGTGAAGAGAGGTAAGCAGACTTAAGTTAGCTAAACATTTTAAATTGCAGTAACTGAGACTAAAATACTTTTGCTGCCCACACTTCCTTGACGATATTAATTATTACTGACAATACTGACTGGGGGGGGGGGGGAGAGCAAGGGGAAGGTAAAGATATAGATACCTGGATGACTAGGCCACACGGATGAGGCGAAACAAGAGCAGTGAACTGATCCGCGATTCTGGTGATTATGTGGGATGGCCGCCTACTCCTGTCGACAGGATATATGACTATGATGATGACTGGTTAATTAATTACTAGGTTGCCATTTTTGAATGTTTACCTTTTTGCCTATTTGGGTACCTGGTCTGTCCATAGCATATTGTCAGTTTAACAATTATTTAATATTAAAAACAGAATATTTGACTTTGTGCCCCTAATATTTGTTATTTGTTGAATGTTTTTTAAACGATGTATCTAAAACTATTCAGAAATGACATGACTCCCCCCCCCCCCCCTCACATCCCTCCCCCTTTTTAACCATTTTAAACCTTATAAAATAAAGAAAAGGACCCTTTTCTACAGATTCTGGCGTTTTGGGCATTTAGGACCTGACTTATATTGTATATATCAATCAGCACTCGGTGGGCCAATTTAGCATCCAATGTCATTTTTGAAAACTGCCTGGCACCGATAAAACCTGAACCCAGGACCTTTGGATCCGCAGGCGAGCGTCTAGCCGCTACATCACAGAGGCTCCCTCAAATCACATAACACTAACAATAATTTAATAAAAAATGAATAACACATTATTTTTTTAAATTTTTGAAGTCATTTAACTAATGCAATTTGTTTATTTCAGGAACTGTGAAAAAGGACAACACATCTGCTTCCAAAAGCAGTATTACGGGTTACAGAAACACAGCAACCAATCTCCAACAAAGAATGGCATTGTCTTTGTTGACCATTTGTACAGCATATCAGTGTTTGATTTTCTTTAGTTTTTTGGACATGACGTGAGCAGTCTGTGCTTGGCCGATGAGAGATGGTCGATCTCTAACAATCTGAACAAGAAATATACTGACGATTGAAGATGACCTCGGTGTTTCTGTGGACACTGTCTGGGATGAGAAAGTCGAATCTTGCTACATTCCTTGTTTGTCTGAAATATTGTGGAACGAATAATTTCTAAAGACCACAGTTAACAGATTGGTCTGGACTGGCTAGTAGATGCCATACTAATTTGTCTTTTATTTGCAGTGTATACTTCATTTGATGGTGATGTTGGGGGTAATAGTGTTGTAAAGAAAAATCGCAACTTCATTACAGCTTTGAAATGATTACTAAAGACGATTAACTATTGAAATAAAGTATTTGGTCTGGGGTGGCAAATGATTATCCAGTTGTAATGATTTAGATTCACGATCTGTCAGCCTTTATGAGCATGTTGAGTAACATTTAAATGGAATTACAGACGAAGGAACTTCCTTTTTTCTCTCCACAAATTCCAGTACGATAACTAGTAGTAATTGTTAACACTTAAAGGACTGATTTATCATTTTCATTGTATACCGGCAAACCACATTGTCTACCTATATCAGATCTCTGATTTTTTTCATATAAGTGTGTATGACAGCAGCAATGTATTTATATGTTAGACATGAGTGCTTTATTGCTTTGTTTAAAAAGCGTATTTGTGTATGATATCTGTGTATACTATATTACTGGCTTATCTGTTACCGATATTCGATGACAAATGAAGACTCGAAACAGTCGAGGGGAAATAAGTATCTCTATACCGTGCTGACTGGACAGAGAGTACTTCCCGATTGCCCGCCGATAAGTCCTAGTCACAAAAACCTCTAATTTTATTCTTACTTACATCGTAAGTTAACTTGAGAATTTAGAAAATTATAATTATTGTAACAACTGGATGAGTAAATAAAAAGTCTAGAAATATATATCATATCCTTAAACAATAGACATGGGGTGAGCTAACTAGCTCCAGTGGCCTAAGTAGGAAAGACGAAGGGAAAGGGATTTCTCAATAGGTGTCCATGGAATTGTTCACAAGAACAAATTTGAGAATAGCAAAAGAGCAGGATTAACATCTCATAGATGAGTACCAAACAGGTAGAATCGCGGGAAACCCCGTGAACATATAGCCATATAGCACAGCTATATTAGGACACCACCAAACGGTTAGAAAGTAGCCTGTAATCCGGTGTTGGTGAGGTTTGGTTGAAGAGCAAGAGATCTATTGCAAGACTCTGGGAGAAGGTTGTTTAAGGCTTGACATTGGAGTATGGATATTAACATATGTATCATAAAAGGCAGGACATTTTAAACAATCATTAAAACACAATCACATGCAACGAATAGACGAAGAATACGATAGAAAGAAGAAGATGACGACGAGGTAGAGTTGAAGTAGCAGCACCAGAAAAACAGGAAACAAGACTGTCCTACTCTAGTAGCAGTATGGACCTTTTTATTGTTACTACCTTATTAAAGGATTAGATTTCCAGTCCATATTTTTTACATGTTCATTTGTGAACATGTTATTGCTAGGGAAAACCGTCTGTGGTGTTGTTTAACTATAAAATGTCATAATTCTCAAGGACTAGGGTTAGTTCGCCGCTGTCGACTGTTGAAAGAAAACTGTTCTCGAGGTTTAAGGACACTGGTACGAAAGTAATACATACCATGGAAGAGATTGGGGCATCACCACATAATATTCACAAAGACAACATTGGTACATCTTCACTGTAGAGACGGAACAGATTTTACAGACACACACACACACACACACACACACACACATATATATATATATATATATATATATATATATATATATATATATATCATCATCATCATCATGTAGCAGGTCCTTTACAGAACGTCGCTCTCATCACGGTCTGCCCGAAAGAAACTCGGTTTCTAGCCAACTCTCATGTGCTTTTATACTCAATGAGTCATTTATATCCTGTGCCCATCTTCATGTCAGTCGGCCCCTACCCCTCCTTCCTGGTACCGTGCCTTCTGCTATAAATTTGTCCAATCCGTCGTGGCCCTTGAAATGACCAAAGTATTTTAGCTTTTGAGACAGGATGATGTTTATTAGCCAATCCTCATTGATGTTCAGATGTTTCAAGATGTCAGTATTTCTCCTCTTCTCTGTCCAAGATATTCTGAGAATCTGTCTATTGCATTTCAGCTCAAAAGCTCTTATTCTCTTTCTTAAAGACTGGGAGATAGTACACGATTTGCATCTGTATGTTGCTACAAGGAAGATGCATATGTGTGTGTGTGTGTGTGTGTGTGTGTGTGTGTGTGTGTGTGTGTGTGTGTGTGTGTGTGTGTGTGATTTATATTTATATATATATTATATATATATAGTAAAACTGTTAGTAAATAATATAGCTGCCCCGTGATTCAACCTTATGATTAAATTCGAGAAAAAAGGCTTTGAGGTGAACACTGACTCACAGCTTGAATAACAGAGACATTTGTTTAAGTCGGATGACCACCACTATTGTCAGCGTGGTATGGCTGATACTTGGCGCACGACCCTAAAGATCGTAGATCTAAAGATTTTCATCAGTTATTCTAAAACCATCCGCTACTATTCATACGCTGATAATCTGTAGAGTCAAACAAACAAAAAATGTTACTGCTATATGCTTGTGAGTCACGGACTCTATCCAGACGTAATGCACAGAAGCATAATCACTCCCATACAGTCGGCCTAAGAAAAATCCTGAAAGTCAAGCGGCAAGACAGAGTCGTAGATACTGTCGTACTGGATAGAGTTAGCATTTCCAACATGATGTAGCAGTCACAGATTCCATCTGCAGGACACGTAAGTCACGTCTACCAGACCATCAGCTCCCAAAAATACTCTTGTATGGTGAGATACAGGAATGACGACGCTTTCGTGGTGGCTAGAATAAACGCTTCAAGGACACGCTTCAGACGACACATAAAGCTTTTAATATAGACCATGAGACTTGAGAGTCTGCTGCACAAAGCCAGGCTACATGGCGAACGTCTGTTTAAAGAGGGACAGCCAACTGCGAGGCTTTAAGGCGGGAAAAAAACAAAAACAGCTGAATAGCACAGACAGGCTAAAAGACTCGTATAAAAGGCCCTTAACATACAGACGCTGTTACTTGCCATCATTGTCGTAGATCATTCTGGCGCCGTATTTATCTTTTAAACCATCTCAAAATTACATAACTCAAATATAGTTTCGTGACAGATGAAAGAAAGGGTAGTCATCATCACTTGTAATGGACGAACAATGCATTAAACCATATGTTACTTTTCATCTTTTTAATCTGACAAGGCAAAAAAAAAAAAAAAAAAAAATTTATGTGAACCAGTTTTATTCATTTGAAAAAAAGCCTATACTATGTTGAATATAAGAATAATTGATAACTGTTAGTCATCTGTGAGAAGGACAGTTTCAGACATCGTTAGATGTGTGTTAAATTTCTAGATAAGTTATGACGTTTCTATTGTTGGTTAGCATTTCATTATAAACCCTCTGTCTACACTGTCTGGGGACTGTGGTAATGCTGCAACGTTGACTGATAGACAGAAGAACACATTTGACTCCAACCGGAAACCCTTAATTTTTTTGTTTTTGTTTCTATAAACAAGACCCAAGCTTTCAATATAGCCTATATGTTTCTTTTGTATTACGGGGATTTTAATGTAATTACAGAACAGTCGCACTGTTTTCTACTATTCGTGGCAGAACTTATAATACAGACGATTGGCGACACACCTGCTACCTCATTCCGTAAAACACTGTTGCTGCTAAATACAACCTATTGATAACACACATATAAAGAGCTCAGCCTTGGGTTTTTCAAGGCCTACGCTTCACTGGGGTATGAGGGATAGAAGCATCATCATTATCATAATTTACAGGAGCTGTAGCAGTATCAGCAGAAACAGAAAAAGAAGGAGGAGGAGGAAGAGGAGGACCCGGGATTTTATAACATCGAGCGACAATTGGGTATCTCGTCTCGGGGTTTATAACATCATGTAACTATTGTGTCGCTCTCTAGAATTAAAACCTGACACAAGTGGCGTCCCGCCAGCGATCAAACCCGGCAGACCCTAGACTAACGAATAAAAAGTTTAATTTCATAGATTTCATTTTAACTCTTCATCCAGTTCTTAGACTAAAATCATACTTAGTAATTGGTAACTGGAAGATTAAAATTA
>CAJHNH020001015.1:155000-207475 GCA_905116865.2 Candidula unifasciata | reverse complement strand
CTAAGGATCTCTGGATTGTCATCAAGAGGCTCTCTCCTCTTCTTATCAGAGTACATCTTGCTTAGATGTAGCTCAAGTTCTTTCTGACTGACAACCAGAGTCCCAGACTTCGGTTGCTCGAATAGACCTCGGGCAAACTGATACGGGTCCCTAAAGAATTTCTCTCGCTCCCTTTTAGTTCTTCGTCTGTTGTTACAGAAACGCTCGGCGCGACAGAGGGCACTGTGTTTGTTCTTTAAATGCACCCACACTTCGTACAGCCCCTCCCGTTCGCTGCCCGTAGCGGCTTTGAACTGTTTTCTGAGGGCATTCTTGTCTGCCCGACACTTCAGAATTCCCTCTGCCTCCTGCTAGTATTCTGCTTGGCACCCGGCTGTGCCTTAACTACTGTCCCGAACTCGCGGGAGCAGTGTTCATATATTACATCACCAAATTTAGTAAGCTTGTCGCCTAGCGACTTCTTGTTTAGAGTTTGTTTAAGTACCTCACATAATGTAGCCTCCAACTTACACCACACCACCTTCTCGCTCGCAGGTGGAAACCTGATTCTGGAGCGCACTTCTTCAGAAATCATCAAAGGTGCTCCTCCGCAGTCGACGTCATGGGCCTCTCCGGGCGAGTGGGGTTCCCCCTGCCCGTCGTTCCCTAACGACTCAGAAACTACCACAGGAGTAGTAGTTTTGCGACGGCGTTTACTGCGTGGAGCACCCTCGCATTTCATTCTTCCGGCATGCGTTCTCAGACCATGCAACCCCGTGAAGCTTTTCCCACATGTACAGAGCCAGCCCGGACGTTGGGCGAGTGTCTCAGTCCGGGGGCTAGCAAGGTCGTCAACGAGGGTATCAATCAGATTGGGCCCTTCATTCTCCCCCCCTTTCGGAGGGCCCTGGGGGCATATTTCATTGTGGTTTAACGCAATCGGAGGTATTATACTGTGTTAGAGGTGATCAACCCGGTCCACAGTCGACATCTGTCTCCAGATGTCAGTTTATCCACCCGGCGATACCGGGGGGCCAGTCTTTCCATAGGTGTCAAAAGGACTTTCCCGATAGTCACCAGTCTTTCCTGGTAGTCTTGTGGGCTAGCCACGTACAATAGGAACAAACTCACAGGGAGCAAGTACGGCGGGGATCTACAGTCATCAGTAGAAATTATCCTCTTTCGACACACGTTTCGGCCCACGATTCCTAAACGTATTCGGAGGTGGGCCCACCTGAGTTCATGAAGCTCAGGGCTGCTTCCCCGCCGCACAGAATTACCGGATGGTGTTATACTTTCGGCCAGAGACAAGACGACTTGGTGGTTTCGAAGGAGGTACTGTGAGATAACTGGTACAAGGTATTCTGTTGTTTCACCATAAGTAAGTTGTGTCCAGTTACTTCTGACCAGTTAGATAGTTTAGGTACATGTTCTTGTTCAGAATGTCTAACCTTGCCACACTGACCCTGCACTAGACAGAGGCTGTGACATCTTGGAAGGTCAGTTTGACGATAGAAAATAGCGCATGTCGAATAGCTGTGGTTTGTGCACTAGAGATTTCCTGTGGAACGTACTGGAGAGCGAGGCGATTGTAAAGCTCGTTCGGCCAGAGGATCCAGACAATAGGTGGCCACACAGCGGGAAGTCAACTGTCTTTTTTATTACCTGTACTTGAAATAAAGATTGTCGTGTGTGTCGTGTGTGCGTACGGGTTCAGTGTGTTTTGAAGGTTAGTTTATCTGTCATAGGCCCAGTTGCGAGCTACAGGCCATCCATGTCACCCCAAGGTCTGTGACACTGTTGTTTCCTTGCAATTCATAATTCTTGACTCAGTCCCACACTGTCTGCGATTATATAAGCATTGTCTGCCATTCATTGTGGTGCATACAGTGCCTTGGACAATGTGTGCGTGTGTGACATGCTTGTGTGTGTCCTATGGATGTATATTTTGCAATATTATACATAAGAACAGTAGAGGGAAAACAATTGTTGCGTATTATGTGCCAAATCCTTGTATATACACATCATGTATTGCTTGCCATATTATCATAACAATACTGTACACTACTGCCTACCAAACACAGATTTATCTGTAAAAAAAGTAAAATTACAATTTCATTAATAAATTTATTCAGAATATCACCGTTATACAATTACACCATCTAATGTTGTTTTATTCGCATCATGTTCAAAAAAGTGACCTAGTCCTTTGGTCATGCTTCTTCTGTTTCTTCTTTTCTTCTTTTTGTTCTTTTTCTTCTTCTTCTTCTTCTTCTTCTTCTTCTTCTTCTTCTTCTTCTTCTTCTTCTTCTTCTTCTTCTTCTTCTTCTTCTTCTTCTTCTTCTTCTTCTTCTTCTTCTTCTTCTTCTTCTTCTTCTTCTTCTTCTTCTTCTTCTTCTTCTTCTTCTTCTTCTTTTTTCTTCTTCTTCTTCTTCTTCTTCTTCTTTCTTCTTCTTCTTCTTCTTCTTCTTCTTCTTCTTCTTCTTCTTCTTCTTCTTCTTCTTCTTCTTCTTCTTCTTCTTCTTCTTCTTCTTCATCTTCTTCTTCTTCTTCTTCTTCTTCCTATTCTCCTCCTTCTTCTTCTTCTTCTGCTTCTTCTTCTTCTTCTTCTTCTTCTTCTTCTTCTTCTTCTTCTTCTTCTTCTTCTTCTTCTTCTTCTTCTTCTTCTTCTTCTTCTTCTTCTTCTTCTTCTTCTTCTTCTTCTTCTTCTTCTTCTTCTTCTTCTTCTTCTTCTTCTTCTTCTTCTTCTTCTTCTTCTTCTTCTTCTTCTTCTTCTTCTTCTTCTTCTTCTTCTTCTTCTTCTTCTTCTTCTTCTTCTTCTTCTTCTTCTTCTTCTTCTTCTTTTTCTTCTTCTGCTTCTTCTTCTTCTTCTTCTTCGTCTTCTTCTTCTTCTTCTTCTTCTTCTTCTTCTTCTTCTTCTTCTTCTTCTTCTTCCTCTTCTTCTTTTCTTCTTTTTCTTCTTATTATTCTTCTTCTCATTCTTCTTCTAACAATTCTGTTGTCCAATTATGTTGTTTTATTTATCGCATTAGAGACACCTGAATATTAAATGTGCACTCGTTGTTTTTTTACCTTCTTTACCTAACTATTCAAACCGTTTTAAGGCTAGTTGTGCTGCAAAAACAAAAGTTTGAGAACCGATGCCTTAGGGTGTAAGATAAGGTTGACAGACAAAGAGCTAAATAAATTGTCAGAGGATTGTATCCGCAAATGAAATTGTGAACACAGGAAGGAGCGTCTTATAATCAGAAAGGCAGAGAAGGAGTTGAAAATGGTGGAGCTGGCTGCTCAAAGGGAATTGAAATTAGCTAATTAAACGGCAAAAATAGCATTTGGAAGGAAAAAAATTAGTGGCTGGAGTAGCGATGAAAGAGAAAAAAGTAACTATGCCTGTTGGAGTAAAGAAAATTGACCAAGAAAAGGACACGGAAATTGGTGTTCGAGCAGTGTGAGTTAAGGCTTCAGAAAACAAGATAAAGCGATATCAGGGCATCGTTCAAAACTTAATTAAGGGTGATTCGGTCTCCGCCAGGATTTGTAACTTTGATATTATGATAAAAGCCACTCTGTTCCTAATGATGAATGATGCATACTCTTTCACGGCCATCTAGCTTTAGAACACGTTAAATTTGTAGAAACGATTCCGGAAAAAAAAAACTGTGTATGGACTATGAGTATGTGAAAGATCGAGTACTAGCACATTTCAATCTTGATAAGGAAAGGGTACAGACACCAAAAATGCAGCCAGACATTTGTGGACTATGTCGCAGAGGTGCACCGTACTCTAGATTGAAGGCTGAAGGCGGCAGAAGTCTGAGATTCTTTTCATTTATTGAGGCATTTGCTTGTGCATGATTAACTCTTATCCTGACTACCTTTTAGTATGTCTGCGTTCTTACAAGAGAATAGATGTACATCAGTAGGCGACTTGGAGAAGAAAGGGGAAGCATTCTTTTATGCCAATGGAGAACTGCACCCGATCAATCTTTTAGTGCAGCCTCAAGATGTTCCTATGAAACACGTCCTTGTGATTTTCATAACGATAACATATATCAGATAAAACAGCGACACCTAGAAGCAAAACTGCGAACTCAAATAACATTTTCCAACTGCCACTACACTCTTGGTAGCCTAGATTTAGGTGATAAAAAATTCAAATTACATAACATACCTACATGATTTTGCCCCCATTGCTCCAACCCCTCGACGCTCACCCCACCTTTTCTAGCCTTATAAGGTCAAAAGGTATGCACCATTTCATTACTGCCACAATTGTGGTGCATTTGGCTCTACTTGAAGGGATTGTTCTGCAAAAAATGTACTAAATAAAGCTAATATTGTCATGCATTTATCAAGCAGTGACTCCGAAGATGACTTAGTGGCCAGCGCAGTCAAAAATATTGCCGAACATGGCTGGGGATAGAAAAACAGGAAGATATGCGAAGAACTCCATGTAGATGGGAATCTTATTTGCGCACTTAGTGTGCCGAAATAAAAACTTTAACGACAAGCATTACTCGTGAATCCTTGTGCTACTTCGGAGGATTTGCAAATAGTTTGCCTTGCACTGTAGATTAAGACACAGGCGCAGCATTAATCTGTGTACACTGAGAAGTTATGTAATCGAAAGACTTCAATGGAAAGCATTTTGTGTGAAGAGCATTTGGAGGCAGTCAGGAAAGATATAACATAGTTTTCTAAAAACTGAATTACTTTTTCTACTTTGGCATATCAAAGGCATGTATACTCCCCAGAACATGTGGCGAAATCTTCATTCCCAATGTACCACATGCAAATACTGTCAGTCACTATTTTTAGGAAATGTCTCCAAATAAATGCTGTAACAAGACACCGAAAAAAAAATAAAGGAAGATAAAACACAGACAGATATGATTAAATCCATCAGCATCCCTAGCATATAACCCCAGCTAAGTAATGGAAAAAAAACTGAAGAAATGTTTCAATCTCGTAAATTAAAAGTTATGAATTGTATGTCTAGTAGAACGTCTCTTTGCTTCGAAAGTAGGTATTTTGGCACGGACGCATAAGAAAGAAACGTTGACAGCATCGCAGAAAAGTACAAGGAATGGCACACGATATACGTTTGTCTGGTAACATTGGAACAGCAAAAACAAATTTAAAATCCATGGACAGTTCTACTAGATTGGTTACACCAGTGAGACAACACTATTTGTATTTCCCTGAGAGATTTGTCAAAGAAAGAACAATAATACACAAGCGCACATCCACTTGACTGATTTAACACCTATACAATTTCATTAAATTGCAATAGGTGTAATCAGACCATTAAATGTTGTATCAAGTAAGGGAAACATATATATATTCACAGTAATGGATTTGTGTACCATATGGTCTGAAGCAATCCCCCTTCGAAATATTACCACTGAGGGTGTTGTAGTTGCCTTCATACAAAGTTTCTCAAGAATCAGCTTTTCCGGAACAATTCTATCCCAGGAACGCAATCATGGCTGAACGCCACACAGACTATTACATCTTTCTACCAGCCATCCTGTTCGCGTATAGCGTGGTGCTGCCGAGTAGGACAGGTCACACGTCCTATTTGAGTCGGTCGATGTGGTTAACCCTGGTATGCCATTACAAATTTATTAAGAACTAATTACGGGAAAATTAAAGACTCGTCCACCAGAGATGCCTACATTATGGTCATCATATTATTTGATCGAATTACAAATCTTCGAGCATTGTGCAGACAGTATGCAAACAGAAAGGTTGAGGCAACCGTCTTATAAGAAGTGTTATTTATACATCTAAAAAAGAAAAAAAAAACTGTAATGGCAAGGCTATATATAAATCAACGAAAAAGAAAACAAATTATGATGAGGTTTACGAGATATTGGTTACAGGCAAGCCAAAAATCGTTAACATCAATTTGTCAAAGTCATATAAGTTTCTAGATTAGCTAACATTGCTCAAGCAGATGAACGATCATGTAGCGACCTTTTGCTCAACTATCAATTAGCATCAGGATGACACTATAATTTATCAAAGACCAACACCTTATACTAAAGTGGAAACATCTTTGTAGGAGGTAAATTCAACAGAGAACTCTTTGATCAGGATAGAGCCTTACTAATTGAAATCATTTAACAGTTCCAAGTCATCTTTCCAGATGCACCAGAAAGCACATCTTTACCTAAACATCACATACGATTCACAACAGATGTGCTCTTTAGAACAAAACAATACCCCATCCAGCTGCACTAACTAAAACAAATAGAGACTGATAATCAGAACTGAACAATTTTATTATTATTTGAAGGTCATAACCAGAGTTAGTGGAATTTATGAAGAAATCAAATATTCAAATACTAAGATTAGCGGATACGATAAGAAATGGACACAATTTAAAACTAATACAAGAAAATTATTTTCTTGTATGGAGCTGTGTCGAACAACAATCGGGAGCAAAACAATGAGTCGGTTTGATAATTCACCCCGATAATGCAAACAACAGTATCCGCACTGAATTTATATCAGAAAGAATCATACTAATTTAGATCCAAGAAAGGTCTAGAACAACAACGATTGTGCAGACCTATGCTCATTGTAAATACAGTTACAGCGAAGAAGACAGAAATGAATACTTCGAGCAACGCTCCGACGTTTTAAACAACGTAAGTGAAAGTGATGATCTAATTGTGATGGGTGATTTCAAATGGAGAAAAGGAACAAGAAGATATCCATGGGAAGAAGTTATGGGGCCATTCAGTGATGCAGATGCGGATTGTAACAGCAAAGAAGAACATCTACTTAGCTTGTGTTCACAACAAAGTCTTAAAGTAACAAACAGTTTTTTTTTTTTTTCAATATCGACGCAGTCATATAGAACAATGGTATAAATGGGGAAATTTAGAGCAGGCTTCCTAAACTAACTTCATTCTGTTCAGGAATAGAAAACGAAGACAATTAATAGCCTCAGAAGTCCTAACAAACACAAACATAAGCAGGATATAATACAAATTAACTCTGAGTACAGAAAACCAAGACATAAAATAGTAATCACAGATGTTATCAACTTCCGTAGACTTCAGGATAATGTGGTTAAAGATGAGATTCAACAAAAAATGATAGAGCTACTAAATAACCTTCCAGGCGAATATTCATTTATCGATTCAGAGTGGACATGTTTTAGGACAGCTATGCTCAACATGCGGCGTCCGTGGCTAAGGCGCTGCAAGTCCGACTCGTAACTCCACGTACCGCGATCGAAACCCACTGCTGGCTGCGTGTATCGTGGTATGGGGCGTCGCAAGTCGACCCAGCCAAACATGGTCTCTAGGATGGCAGTCCTATGGAAGTAAAGATGGCCGGCATAATGCTGACCACATTACCTACCTAGTGCCGATGGTCCGAAAAGTATGGGTGCTCTTCCCATATACCCCAAAACGCTGAAAGGTGTAATAAGGGATTTTTACTTTTCTGTTCACTTTTATGCTTAACATACTTTAAACCAAATGCGGAGTCAGAAGGGTGGGTGGTGTAAAATGTTTAAGAACTATTTCGTGGAACAACGAAGTTAAAGACAGTCTATCAGTGTGACAAACCAACGGAATATTTCAGTCCGGCAAGAGTTAATTGCATCATGTGGTTAGAAGAACTGCGCACTTAAAATAAATATAGTTGAGTATAGACGCGAGAAGAGTAGAAAATGTACGAAGGCGCACATAACGTTTTCGTAGTGTTACTAGGAGAAACCCTTAGAGCTAGATTCGTCACTACTCCAAACGACAGCCCCAGCCATTCCATCGGCCTACCACCAAGAAATAATAATAATAATAAAATCATACGAATTCAGGTTCCTGTTAACCCCGTGGATCGCGAACCACACAGTATAGAATGGAAAACCGAAATTAATGGATGAATGTCGCAGATAGCCAAGTACTATAATTGTTGCCGCCAGAACATTGTCTATACCTCAAAAGAAAGCTGCATTTCGACACATCAATACTATCATAGAGCTGAGTGACATTTGATGTTTTTGAGGTTGATTTGTGGTATATGATGAAACCGTGATTTGTTTTCTCTTTGTTTAAGTTAAAAAATTGTTGAGATTCCTAAACCGTATTTTATCAAAACAGTTGTTGATTTAGAAAACTCAAATATCGAATTTATAGTATCAAATTTAACTCCTTGTGTAGACTAAAGATTGTTCTTTGCGATTTATTTGAGTTAAATTTACAAAGTGTTGAACTTTGGTTTTCTGAATTTTGTAGAAAAATTATTATGTATTCTATTATATTCCGGGGATTCACCCTATTGATTTGATTTTCTGTATTTTCCTTCCTTTCCTTTCAGAACTCAGGGACCATTAGAATTCCCCTAGACTTACTTAATTCGAGCGCCTGTAAATTATTCGGAAGGATTATAGGGGATCTCCAGGCGACGATAAATTCCGCCAAACTAGTTCACTAAAATCAGATAGAATGAGGCATATAAAAATGGCTAAAATCTAAATTCACATCAAGAATATGTCCATTACTGAATAATACGAAGAGAAGCAGAACATAAAATTAAAGCGTCTAAACACGAATCTTTGACAATTTATAGTCAACAGATGGTTACTCTCAGCAAGAACTTCCCTAGAGAATTATATAAACATGAAAAATCATGAGAGAACGAGTCTCCCACCCAACAATTATCATCAAAAATAAGAGAAGCATACCTCTTTTTAGTCCACAACAGTGGTTGGCAAGATGGGCGGAGCATTTTCAAGAACTTCTCAACCTCACAGGCAACGTAGACAATTTTAACTTTGCACCTCAATGTTGCGAACAAGAGGAACCAAATCTCATAGCAGCTGAAGTAACAGCAGTTATAAAGAACATCCATAGAAATATTGGCACCAGGTCTGGATTTAATTAATACAGAATGGATCCAATCATGCGGAGAAGTGTGTGTTAAGTAGCTTACTAGAATGTTAATATAGCTTGGAAAAAAAGTCCCAACTGAGTAATGTTATGAAAAAAAAAAGTAATAGGAGAGAATGTGAAAAATGCAGATCTAAATCACTACTGAGTCACGTATGAAAAAAGTACGCCACATTACTAGAACAGAGAGTTAGACCCACAGCTGAACAACTGTTAAATGCATCACAATTCGGTTTCAGAAAAGGCAGAGGATGCACAGATGGATTATTCACCCTGATGCAAGTGTGAGAAAGCCAACATAATATTGTTTTATAAATCAGGAAAAGGCTTTTGATAGAGTGGATTTAAACAAACTGTGGTCTGTTCTTGAGAACTACAAGTACAAGGACAGTTACTAGAGAACATCATAACCATGTTCCACACCAGCCAAAGTTCAATGAGAACACTAGAAGGCATATCGGATATGTTAACAGTCAACACAGGTGTGAGACAGGGATGTGTGCTCTCCCCACTTTTATTTACCATTTATATACAGAATATCTAAAGAAGCAAGTTCTTATAAAGACAACACAGATCTTTACAATCATGAGAAAGTACACACGTCAATAGAAGTTAAAGATTCACCCACATTAAATGAACTACTATTTGCTGACGACCAGTGCTAGTTCTACCCTGAAGAAGATAGACTGCTAGACCACATTAACAGGTTAAACTCAGCATGCAGTAAATACAAAATGAAGATCAATGCAAACAAAATCGAAACAATGCAAGTTAGTAGAACCCACGCCCCACTACAAATACAGTTGAATGTTTCTGGTCTGAATCAAGTTAGGGAGTTTAAAGATCTAGAAAAAATGATCACAAAAGATGGTAGAATTGACAGAGAAATAGAAACCAGATGTCAGAAAAAAAGTGCACATATATACCAATTTTCACCATTATTAAGACATCCAAGCATACTATGTGCAAAGATACAGATTATAATTGGAATATTCTTTCAACATTAAGCTAACATTGCCAAACGTGGACACTATCTGAAGCCCATACACGCAAAATCACCACCTTCGAGATAAGGTGACTGAGAAAAGCAGCCGAGCTCACCATAAGAGATTGAGGGAATAATGAAACTAACAGACAAATTTTGGGAACGACACCTTGTGCTAGATTCATCGAGAAACAGCAGATCAAGTGGCTTGGCCATGTCATTAGAATGCTGCAAGATCAAATACCATTACAAGCACTACATCTCAGAAGATCAGCTACAAGAGTTAGCGGACGGCCGCAGAATTATGGATCGAAAACATTTAAGACACACAACGCCTTCACGGCATTACAATAGCCAGTGGCAGCCAAAGTACACTGGATAGCAAACTTTTCCTCCTAACGGCGCTTAACGGCAGAAGTGGTTTAGGATGATGATTAGAAGGTCATCTTCCAACTATTTATCCCCTCTAGTAATTGTCAAAAAGAAAGACAGTATACACCGAATCTGTGTTGATTATCCTGTAACAAAAGGAAGGGAAGGGGGGCATTACCAATTTGGATGCGTAACCAATCCCAAATGCAGCCGAACTCATTGCAACCATGTGCTAATCTGAATCATTTTCAAAGGTAAAACACACGAAGTCTGACTGGCAAATTCCAGTAACTAAAGAGATAGGCATTTAATCATTTTCCACGCCTACGGGATTGTTCTAATAGTACAAAACACCATGTTGACTTAAAATCACCTGCAACATTTATTCACAAGATGCGCATTGTACGTAGAGACATTAAACATGTTATAATGTTGCCACACATATGGACTATGTTTGCACCCAAAAAACAGCTATGCAAGACCATATTTCTTACATAGTCCAGGTGTTTGAGACATTACTCTCTCTCACTCTCTCTCTCTCTCTCTCTCTCTTGTTGTATCTCACCTTCTTTCTTTCTTTTGTCAAAATGTGCTTGTGCCGCTAGGCGTCGCAGTCTATCAGATGATCGGCAACCGAGCCAGGGCGCGCTCAGTCGCTTCATATGCCGTGATGTTATGAAGTCTCAAGTTGTCCGTGACTACTTCAATCCATCTTCTTCTTGGTCTTCCCCTGCATCTTGTTGTTTCGATTTTCATGTTGTATGCTCTTGATGCTGGCATCGTTGGTTCCATTCTCATTAGGTGACCAAACCATTTCATTCTTTGATTCTTAATAAATTTAACGATGGGTATGGTTAAAATAGTTCTTGTAATCACATCGTTTCTCACTCGATCTCTTCTGGTTTTATTCGCAGCCATTCTCAAACATCTCATTTCACAGGTGGTTAGTCTTCTCTCGTGTTCTTTTGTTAATGTCCAAGTATGACATTGATAACCTAATGTCGGTATAAAGATTGTATTTATAATTTGTCTTTTTATCTCAGCTGGGACAGCAGGGTGTTTTAAAATTGGGGCAAGCTGGTATGTGACATTGTTGGCTTGTTGGATTCTTGCTTCGATCTCTCTGTCTATTTTACCATTGGATGTAAAGATACTTCCCAAGTATTTAAATTCTTGCACATGTTTTAGGCTGTGATCTACAATCTGTATGTCGATGGTCTGTTGCTCTCTACTTATGCTCATGACTTCTGTCTTTTCAGTATTGATCTTCATATGATGCTTGAGGCAACTGTCGTGTAGTAGGTTTATGTGGTCTTGCAGCTGTTTACTATCACTGTGAAATATGCATTGATCGTCGGCAAAGAGCAGCTCATTGAAGTCCTCCTGTTTATCGACATCTGTTGGTGGTATGTCTATTTTATTAATATTGTCCATAAATATTATGAAAAGTAAAGGTGATAATACACAACCTTGTCTTACTCCTGATGTTACTGGGAACCAGTCTGTGATGCCAGCTCTTGTTCTAATGGCACTTTCACTTTGTCTATAAATAGCCCTAACACAATCTAAAATTGTTCCATTTATACCGTAGTTTTCAAGAACTTTCCATAATAAATTTCTGTTTACTCTATCGAAAGCTTTTTCTTGATCTATGAAAGCGATGTTCATTTGATGTGTGTGTTCTATTGTCTTAATAACTTGTCTTAAAGCAAAAATAGCGTCAGTACACCCTCTTCCTTTCCTAAATCCGACCTGTGATGGGCTCAGGATCGGTTCTACAACGGATCTAATTCGTTGTTCCAGAATTTTGGCTAACATTTTTCCTACGTGGCTTAGAAAGGAGATGCCTCTGTAATTGTTACAATCTTTCTTATTGCCTTTTTTTTTTCCAAATTGGGACTATAAGGGCTCTTTGCCAGTCTATTGGTACAGTTCTTTCATTCCAGGCTTTCCTAAATATGTGAAGTAGCCAGGTGACTCCAATTTCTCCACAAGCCTGTATTGCCTCGGCTGATATTCCATCAACACCTGATGCCTTATTTTTGGGATTGCATCTGATTGCTTCTCTGACTTCTTGTTCGATTATTGTAGGCTGTTCCTCGTTTGTACATCTGGGTGTGAATGGTACTGTTTCCTCATTTCCTGTTACATTCAGAAGGGTCTGAAAATATTCTTTCCACCTTTCTCTGATCTTGCCCTCCTCATGTTTGGGTTTGCCTTGACTATCATTGACATATTCAGATGGCTGGAATGGTTCATCTCTAGTTCTCATTTTTGCAATGGTTTTGTGAAACTGTCTACTAGATTTAGCACAGATTTTGGTAAGATTTTCCCCATATATAATCCAGGATGTTTCCTTGGATTGTTTAATTTCTCTTGCAGATTGTCGCCTGGCAATTCTGTACTTGATATAATCGTCATCTGAGCGGGATCTTAGTCATTTCTTGTATTGCTCCTTTTTACATTTCACTGCTTGTTTTACTTTATCATTCCACCATGCTGTTTTTTTCCTGAACGTTCCTCCTGTGTATCTAATACCACAGAGTGTTGTTAGGCAGTTCAGAAGAGTGTTCTTAAATTTTTGCCACGCAGCTTCCACATTGTCACTTGATGTTATTAGCTCAGCCATCTTCGCCGTCATTTCTGCCTGTACTTTTGCTTGGTTGTCTAGATTGCTTAGGTGTCTTATGTCAATCATTGAGGTACGTACTGATGTTTTTGTTTTTTTGTTAATTGTTGCTTCGCTTAGATATACGATCAGCGGTCGATGGTCTGTATTTAAAGAGATGTTAGGAATTACTCTTGCGTCTTTTACTAAGCTTCTTCTCTTTTGTCGATTTAGTATGTAGTCCAACTGTGCGGCCTGGTCTGGGTTGCTCCATTTATACCAGGTGTTTATTTGGCTTTGTCGATGCTGATAGAAACTATTGGTGACATAAAGGCCATGCTCTGCACAAAGTTCTAAAATACGCTGCCCGTTGTAATTGCAGACATTGCTGTTGTCTGAGTGTGGCCCGATATATTCCTCCCACGGTGTTCGCCTCTGCCCAATATGCCCATTTAGGTCACCTATTACCATAAGATCATCATTTGCGTGTATCTGACTGATGACATCCGACACTGAGTCAAAGAAGTTATCTTTCTCTTCCAAAGTGTAACCATCATTGGTGGGTGCGTATACCTGCACAATGCTTGTATTTCTTGTTTTACCGTAGAGTTGCAATACTATAATCCTTTCAGATACATATTCTATATTCTTTACATGTTTAGCGATATCCGGATGGAGAATAAAACCGACTCCGTGAGTCGCTCTCTGCTCTTTCTTAACGCCGCTCCAAAATATGACATACTTGTTATGAATTTCTGTTGTTATGTTGCCTTTTTTCCTGCAATCTGATATTCCCATTATATCGATCTTATGTTTCATCATGAACTCTACTATTTCTGGTTCTTTATTTGTAAGACCACAAACATTCCATGTTCCGATTTTTGTCGCTTGGCTAGTTTGTTTACAATGAGTGAGAGATGGCTGACCTGTTCTCGAGCCCTGATTGTTGTTACGTTTGATGGATTTTCTAATCTCGTATATTGTTTCTAGAGCAGATTTTTGTGAACTCTTAAATCCACTGCCGATTTGCTGGACCTGACACAGATTCATCCTTAAGAGAACACTTGAAAACACGTAAATCACATCGAGAACACTGAAAAATTTCACACCCGTTGAATAGCACACACTGTTTACGTCGCCATCTTGTATCTCACCAGGACATCACAAAAGCGATAAAAACCTGGTGACACAAAGTGCATTAATGAGGATGAGGATTACCCGCGGAGAGGTTCCAAAATCCCCTTACAGTCGTTAGTTCATATTTAGGGCCCGACTATATTCAGGGCCCCAGGCAAACGCCATGGCAGGGCTTGAAAAGAGTTCGGCCTGAAAAAAAAAAAATCCCAGTAACATAGAGAGCAGATTTGCAAAATTTTATTTCCTGGGTCACAAGATAGGCGAACGATTTTTTTTAAAAACAGACTACAACATTATTTTTAAAATAATGGATATTGAAGCCCGACACACACATACACACCCACACATCCACACTCACACCGACACTCACACCCACACACACATACATACACACACAAACACGCACATACGCACACACACACACACACCCACACGCACACACAAACCCACACACACACACACACAAAGGGACAGAGCATGCTCGTTCAATGATGGGACCGAAAAGCTGTTACAATGAATTACTTTCAGATTTTGCGTGTATGACAGCAGCTTTCTCTTTGTAAAAAAAAAAAAAAAATGGCTCACATATTAATATAACGTAAACACCTCAGCTGGAATAAATCATGATCAGTTTAACGGTATTAGAGTTATCTGACGTCATCGTACAATGTAATGCAACGGGTAAATGGTGTAGCACGCTCATATTATAGTTAGTTCGTTGCGACAACTTTGGTGCAACAGCTGTGCTCCTATTCTTTATTTAAAAACAAGAGCGATACATGAGTTTTTGCAGAAGATAGATCATTAAATTTGAACTGTTTGCTGTATAGCTCTTAAAATATTTTTGAACAAGGATCACAGTACTTTCATATACCATAAAAAAGCAACAAATGCATTTCAATAGCTTGTTATGTGGGGAAGGTAGTAGGTGGTTCTTACATTACGTTTAGAATATAGTAAATATTATACATAATTCCAGCCATTTATATGCAACTACAGCTGAGATATAATTGCATGAACATCGCCTCTAATTTTTAAACCTACTATTGATCCAGTACAAGTACATTTACGACAAAATACGCGAATCCATGAAGAATATGCTACATAACATGCTTTATAATACAACAATGCTCGTCTACAGGTTAAAGGAAGAGTTATCTGGGAAAAGCAGTTCCGAATCAGTGTCCCACCCAGCTGTTCAACTTATTAATAACACTGTTGTGTTTAAATAGTCGAAGACCGACCTCATTAAACCGCATCACAACTATGAATATACATTTGTGTGAGCCGCCGTGTCGTTGCTGCTGGACACTCATATGTGTATCTGAAATTCGTGGGTTCAAAGTAGGGCTGTACCGAATAGTGGTTTTCACTATTCGGCCGAATACGAATAGTGGGACCAACAATTCGGCCGAATACGAATACGAATACGAATAGTGTATCATCATCATCAGGTGCCTCTCCTACAGGTGTGGCGATTTTGCCTCGCCACAATCTGCGATTTCCTTCAGCATGTATCAGATCGTGTGCTGACACACCACCATGACATGCAACAAGACTGTCAAGAATCTTCTCTCGTTGTCTTTTTCTATCTCTCCTTCCACAAATCTTTCCAGTGGTCACCACATGTTCCATTTTCACTCTTTCTATATGATGACTGTCTTCTTCTGATGTGTGCGATTAGTTGTCTTCGGGCTCCCGCCTCTTTCAAAACCTAGTGGTTGCTTTGTTTAAGCTGTCCATGGTATTTTAAGCATTGTTCTGTAAAACCACATCTCTGAGGCCTCAAAAAATTGTTTGGCCTGGCTACAGATTGTCCAGGACTCATAGCCATATGTTAAAACTGGATGTATGTAGCAAGCAAGACAACGATATTTTGCACAAGATGTTCTTTTTTTAAATATAAAATGCATTTTTAGCCTGTCCTATTTTTATTTTTTTTTTTATTTTAGTAATGCATCTTTCATCTGATTTTACCAATTTGCCAAATTCGCATTTAAATCATTTTTCGTTCAGGCGTTCGTTCAATGTAATTTAAATGCACCTTCATATTCTCGTTTGCAATATCTTCAATTTGATTTGGGAAAAGACACCCCGAAAGAACAAAAAAATGCATGCTTTCTCTTTGTCTCTCTCTCTGTCACTCTCTCTCTCTCTCTCACACACACACACACACACACAGATACACTTTCAAGTTTCTTCATGCCTTTTTTAGCACAACAGTAGCGATGCCTAAATCTTTCGTAGCGGGAAAAACGGCGACCCGTTTGCGTGGTAACAGCGCCTGACTCCGAGGCATTACAGTAGAGGTTCTAAAACTAGGTGCGTATGACAGGGGTGCGAAAATCAAGAAAAGTCGGCTATAAATTGTGACATTATAAATGAGAGAGTTATTTTAGTCCATCGCAGTGTATGCAGAAATCACTATTCGTATTCGGCCCGACCGCCACTATTCGGCCGAATACCGAATAGCTAGTAGGTCCACTATTCGGCCCCGAAGCGAATACGAAGCGAATATTCGGTACAGCCCTAGTTCAAAGCCGCAAGGAACCGATATTCCTTTTACTCACGACCTTTTCTCCTAGGCTTAGTAAGAGGTAAATTCCTATAAAGCAAAGGCGATCCGTTTAATGTTGACCTCATCAGCCAACCAGTGCTAATTGGCGAAGAAGTATTTGTGAAAAAGGGTCCTTCACTCACTGTATATATTCATAGACATTAGACTCAGTAATTCATCAATTCCTAAATGTAATTTAGATTTCAGTGCAAACAGCTGATAATTTGCATATTTAATTGTGTGTATGAGTGTGTTTGTGTATTAATGTGTATGTGTGTATTGTTTAGTGGTCGTTTAAACGGAAAAGAAAAAAAAATGTATTAGAAAGAGATCAATTGACGACACGAGCATACATTGCGCAATTGCAAATTCACATCGCCAAGTCATCAGTTCCTAAAAGTGAGCAATTTACCGAGCAACACGTTCACAATTTGAACAAAAGCGAACATCACATATTTATTTTAACCACACTGTCAGTTCCTGACATTGAAGTAGTTTACTGCTCCAAAATCGCAAGACCTATTTACTCAACAGAAGATAATCTTTCAGTGATAAAAAAGACATTTCTTGAAATAACAAGCAGTGTATTAGTATATTTAGTAATTTGAGGTTATTTGGCGTTTATATGTATCTGTATGTATGTATGTTTGTTCGTGTGCGTTTGTGGGAAGAGGGGTTAGTGGTTTGCGAAAAAAAAATAACAATCAAAATATTTGCACATGCATGTATGACGTTCGATAAATAAGTGGTATATAACAGCTGGATACTTACTCTTGGAGTCTATAATTCATTCATTCATTCAGTAGCATGTCCCTCGCGGAACCTCGCTGCCATAACAACCCTCCGGAAAACCTTCCTATCATGAGCAAGATGTCCTGCGTCTGATACACCCATCTGGTGATCATCTGCCACATCCTGCACCCATCTTCTCCTTGGCCTTCCTCTTCCTCTCTTCCCAGGCATATACCCCTCCATTATTGTTCTCTCTAGACCTCCATGACGTTTCAAGTGACCAAAATATTTCAATTTTCTTTGTTTTATTGTCTTTACTAGCCAACCCTCTTCAATATTCAGCTCTTGAAGTATGGATGCATTTGTTCTTTTCTTTACCCAAGATATTCTTAGAACCTGTCTGTAACATTTATATTCAAATGCATTTATGCGCTGTTCCGCTTGTTTAGTAAGTGTCCAGGTCTCACAGGCCACATTGTCTATAATACAAATATATTGTCTATAATACAATATAATAATATAATATATTGTCTATAATACAAAATTTAAAAAATAAAAACAGCCATGTGTTGATAAGAAAAGAATAAAATTAAAAGTAATATTTGACAATAATTCCAAATGTTAACACAGTTGCCAGAAGAATTAGAAGGAGAGTTTTGATATTATCACGAATACTTCATTAATCAATTAATCAATTGACAAGATGTCTCAAAAATAAAAGTTGGTTGTAAGGCATCTCAATCATTATGTCTCATTTCTGTACACTCATTGTGATTTATTGATTCGTTTTTTGAACTAATTATTTGTTTCGTTATCTACCTGTTACTCGCTTTCCTTTAACTGGATGGCATTTTTTATAAGTGTTTATCTCAATTATCTGGTCGGAAAATACCACTTGCCAATTAGTTTTAGGCAACTCCTTTTCTATGCCTTTACAGAAACAGTTTTTGATAAATATTTTTCCCCCCACTAAAATAGATTATTTGGTATCTACAGAGTCCGAATCTGACTTCATCAGTATATGTTCACTGCCCATATTACTCCATCATAAGCATGGATCAGTAGACATGACTTTTACATTTATTTTTAAAGATTTGTTAGCACACTAAAGATGTGCATTACGTAAAGATAAATACATTTGATCATTCCTGATGTCTGTATGATTTGTATTTAACTTCTGCCCACATGTTTTATCACATACAAAGAGCTTAAGATAGAAGATATTAATAAAGCAACAGGAAATGTATTGATCGGCACTCATAGAAAGAAGTAGAATGATAGAAAAACACACTAGAGAATTTGAGATAGAAGAAACGTGTTACTTGTTCAATTGCTCCCCGTGTGGGTTCAGGGGTCCTAAATTAGGGAAACAAGAATAGACCCAATGCCTACAGAAATGCATGTCGTAAGAGTCAACTAATTAAAAGCTTCCTTCGAAGTCAGTGCATATCTGCAAATAAACCAGCAGTCTGCGTTTAAATCAGTCAGATTCTGTTAAATGGATGTACACGCAACACTCATGTTGTGGAACATAACTACAATCCAGAGTTGGACGAACAAAAAGCAATTTCCGACGGAGTTTACAATTTATGAATACAAAGAAGAAGTTTTACGTTCCGTGTTTGCTGTGATGTACTGTGTTGTGTTTTCCTTCCATATATAGCTTTTTTTTTTTTTTTTTTGTTAAATTATTATTTCTACCTAACTCATGCGGGGGACTTCGCCTTTTTAATTGTTACACCAGACCCAATAACGGTTGCTTACTTTCTTCTAGTACTACTGTAACATCAACATATCTTCTAACTAAAGGCTAAACCAGTTGTTCTGTTGTTTCTGACTATCTGGCATACAATGGTATTAACTAGCCTGCCAGACAGTATTGCCTTTTACGCAGTATAGAATATTTTAGTTAACGGCTTTCTTCGGGTACCTCCTCTCACAATGTTGATATGGACCTTGTAGTGAATCTCATTTTCTCCCAGTTAATGTATGTCCGACAGATGACGTCAGTAATAAATGTGAGTGGAATATTTTGACTCTAACTGGGACGGCACGGGAATTGTTAAGTCTGAACTTCACGGGAATTATAAAGAAATGCTGATAGTCAAACTTTATGTGGAGTATAATTATTCACGTGAAGAGAAAGGTTGGATGCCAAACTTCATGCGAAGTATGATGAAACACGACTGCCGTGAAACTGAAGAAGCACGGACTATTCAGGGAAAACAAAGCAGGGAGTAGAAGGCTATATAATATCGTGCAAAGGGCTGAGAGTCAGTCTTGTTTGGACCCAGGAACAGTGTGCATGGACAGCGGTGGATGATGTGTGGATTCAGCAGATGTTTTTGAGTGAATTTGTTCCAGTCCAACTTGGCGAAAAAAGCTGGCCAGCAACATGTCTGCGGGTCGTCTGAGTTTGTCTGTCAGGACAGCTGTTGTGTTTTCGTTCACGATGTTAGTGTAGGACGATTGTGATTTCTGCTTAAAGGTAATATTTGATACTTGCGTTATAATGCGGGCCTGGACAGTTGTCTATTTCATGTGCCGGCTGTGTAAGCCGCGAGTGGAAGATTAAAGTGCTGGAACAGTATCGTGTTGTTTTTCCAGTCGTCCATTTTCTGCTCTGTGATGTAGGTTTTGTGAGATGGCAGCGAGCGTGCGATGATGCGAGCCAGTAGAAGATAAAAGAAAGTCATCGCAGACCTCACTGTCAGACTATTCTTAAAAATAAAAAAAAAAAAAAAAGACCTGCGGATTGCAGAGCTAACCTCAAAGCTAACACAATAAAATAACCTGAAGTAACGACACTTGTTAAGCATTCCTACTCTGATTGTGTGTTTACGTCAGTTGTATGGACTGTTTTCGTCTGCTAAAACTAATTAAGGAACAATTAGGGGAAAAAAAGAGTAGAAGTATATGTATGTTATTGCAATTTTTGGCAACCATACTAATACAATAACATGCATTCTGGCAGGTTAGTATGATTTAAAATGACTAATTAAGATATGAATGGTGAAGGTCATACGCTTTGTCTCGAATGCGAAAATGCCTTCTTGAGGGAGTATGGGAAGCTTCTGTACACAAATATAAGCGTCAAGGATGAGTAGAAGCAGTAGTAGCTTGAACCCCACCAGAATATCACACAGACGACAAACACCCGATGACACAAAGTCCAGCCATGTGGAAGAGGATCACTGGTGGAGAGGTCCCAGAAACCCCGTCGAGCCGTTTGGCCATATTTAACGCCTTCGGCAAAGCCAAGGTGGTAGCTTGAAATAACGAAAAATTGCAGTTAAATATAGTAGAAAGTTTCAAAAAAGCTATTGTATGACACCAATTAATTTTGGGAAATTAATTTTGACCAACATTTTGACCAACAGCTACATACCTAACACATTTGTTACAACAAAAAAAAAAAAAAAAAAGATTAACTGCAAAATATCATTACGAATTCGCCATGACAGTTGTCATCTTCGTCTTTTGTCATCTTTTTCTTTTTAGAAATCATGATGAGTGGCACTCGCAAGAGTTCTTTTTCCTGTTTATGAGCAACATATTTACCTGTTTCAGTTAAATTGGGTACATAAATCAGCGCATAATGCACCCTTGCTAATACCAGAGTTAATGTCCTCATGTTCTTCTTTGGCACATCATACCTCTTGTATCAGATACTTTAAAAAAATAATGTTTCCAGTGTGCAGCATATGTTGATGCAGTCTAACCTAAGATGACCAACCCAATTTTTCTTCTGTTTCTCTTTGTATTTAGCTGGAGATTCTGTTCAACGATCTATTTCATATTCTTATTTCCCATTAATGTGCTCGGTGGCAAATGACAATGAAATGTGAATAATTTACTTTCACTATCATTTTCTATGCATAGCATTCTATACAGCCCTTTCTCTTATTTTCAGGAAAATGTCATGCTTCTCTATCACTTGTCCCAACTGCCTTTATTCTGTTGTTGTGTTTACTTTTAATCTCTTCCGGCGTACCTGGAAAATATATCCAAAGGATGCTAACTACTCCCAGACTAGTGTGATTTTGGTATTATGAGATAATTAGTTTTCAACAAATTTTGTAGGAAATAGTAAACTTTATGTCCGAATTGCATTCTAGAATAGATTTGCTCTCTCATTATGTTAAAGCAATTGAAAATGGTAACCAAGTATTTGTATGTTTCCGTTCAGGTGGATTTTCATTTTATTTACTTGCATGTGATCGGGGAGGCATGATTGTTTTCATCGAATAAGAAGAAGCCAGCGGCGTTCCTTTGAAAAAACCTCAGCCACACATTTTGTCATAGTATCCGACAGGTAGAGCGTGCTCAGGAAGGTGGAGTTCCATTTTCTTTTAATGAAATGAGTTAATCAAAACAGAGATCGCAGATATTTGGTATACTCATTAATGTCAACTGGTACGTGCTTTATTACCTTCGGTACAAGTAGTGCCAAACCATGACATTGGCGGGTGGGTAGTTGTAGGCGGTATACACTGGGCACATCACATAGAAGTTTTAACTTTCTACAGCCTAAGCTTTTAATCGTCATTAATTCGTTTGTCCAGAATTTGTCCTCTTTACTTTGCACTATAGGAGCTTGCATATTTTTTTGAATGTATTTTACTGCTAAAGGAAATGTTTTTCTTCTAGCTCTCCTGACCGTAGCTCCACTCTGACTCCTCCTTTGTCCCTATCCATTCACTCTGCTCCTCTGTTTGACCTTTCCATTGTCTGTTGATGATGTGAAGCATTTTTGTTTCATTAGTTGTTGTGAAACGTGCCGGAAAAATGACCGTCACTCTAGCAGAGGAAGTGGATGTCCTATGCGAGTCCGTTTGCAGCCAGCCTACCCTTGGCCAAGGAGATAAATATATCAAAAGTTATCACTAATTGCAAATTCAGAAAAAGAACTGCAAGACCATATACACGATTAAAAACAAATTTACACACATTTTAATATGAAAATTAACGCCAGCAAAACAGATATCGTAACCAATGTCAAAGTAGACAAAGTAATGAATATCCAGGATACAGACAACCCTCCGTAACAATATCATCGCCGGCAAAATAGAAGATGAGATCGAAGACATATGTGATAAATAAACCAACTCATTGTGCAAATTGCGCCAATACTAAAATAAAAAAAAAACGTGTATCAGTAGAAACCAAAAGAGCACTGAATGACGCAATATCCTTGCCAACAATGTGCTACCAATGTCAGACCTGCTCAATGACAGAAAAAGAAAAAAAAAAGAAAAAAAAAGAAAATGTACAGCTAAAATTAGATTGCTGTTTAGTGCTCCTAATATAAAAGAGGTAAGATTCAGATTTATTAAATATGAAGGAAAATGGAAGTAGTGGAAACTCGGGAGTTAATTAGAAAATAACGGGTAAAGTAATTTGTCAATACAAAGTGGATGTCAGCAAACAGTATACCACAATGATGTACAGACCAAGAAAGAGACGAAGAGGAAGCCAGCCATACAAATTATTGATAGATGGAATTAAACAGTCCCTGGGAATCAGAAGCGCACAGACGAGTTGCTTAAAATAAATTATACTTCACTTCGACACCGCAAGGTAGCAGAAGATTTTGATGACATGAGATGACTTGTGTCTTAATCAAACACCCATCGACTAGGACTTTTTTTTATGACTTTAACTTCCAGGTTGATCAAGCCTAAAATTGGTACCAGATAATATCAGGGAAGTAAAGGTGGCTGGAGGGATGCTTATGAACAGGCGACTGTTTCTTTATTTATGCTTGTGTCGATAGTTGCCCTTTCTCCAATGTCTGCGAATATGGTGCTTCTGATCCACTGCCACAGAATCAAGCAGGCTGAGTGTGTCGTATGTTAAAGCATTTCAAAGACTATTTATCTAGTCCTAATAAACTTCACAAGAATGCCCTGGCACTACCTGCCCTAGCGAGGCACACTAAAACCTCGAAAAATATGGAGTGATGGCATTAATAGCAGCCTTACAGAAACGAACATCAGTCCCAATAGTGCTCTTGACAGAGCATATCAAAGAATGTTGCATCTTCCCCCGATACTTCAATGAAGTACTAGGTGGAAGAGGAGAAGAAGAAGAAGAAGGAACTTAACGCACTAGGCTTATAGCACTACCGACAGCAGAATAGTATAGGGCGTATGAATTTCTTTTGGTCCTAATATAAATAAAAAACAGAAAGTTATTGGTCATATAGGTTGTGTATATATATATATTTTTTTTTTTGGGTATTATTCTGAACAGGCAAAGAAATAGTTTCACCATTGCACAAAAATAACATGAACGCGAGAATACATTCAACAGCTAACCGGAAATCTTAAAATATGGAGAGGTTTTATCATTGACACCATTTCGTGTTGATGGCGAAGATGTTGATTGTAATTAAAACAACGATAATGCTGTATTTTAATATACGGAATTTTGATAATAACTATTAAACATACCTGTGTTTTCAGCTGAGGAAAGCAGAAAATAATTACTCAGATAAATCTTAGATTTTTTTTTTTTTCTTTCTCCGTCTCAAATAAAGAAAATAGCCATGCTTACTCCCATAGTGCATCGGCCAGATGCTGCTGGACTCATATCTCTATAGACCCATCAACACTCGGTGGATGATATTTTAAACATCACGACAATCGCCTTGAATTTCTGGAGTTTCCTGGCACCCATGTTAGGACCGGTCAGTTATGGGAGTATAGGTTATGTGTGGGGAAAAAAAACAGAGGAAAAAAAACCCAGCTCCTTGATGAGGGTTTGAACCCAAGATCAATGGGCTTAAGTGACATTACTTGGCAACTTTCCTTTTTATCTTATGCAGAGTTGTATATTCACGAATCTTACAGAAGTAATCTAAGCTATGTGATATTCCTGAGAATGTATTGGTGACATGAATGTGCCCGGCTACCTTTCTGTTTTAGTTTATAATCAAAACTCACCGCATACGTAAGCGGCTTATATCATGATGGATCAGCTATGTGCAATACAATAGAACCAAGGTTTCTCAGCTTTTCGAACTCAAGCCTAAGTCACATTTTCAGGGTGAACCATATTCTGCCAAGTAATCAAGTGGAAGTTTAAGGTTTTAAACCTTTCGCGGAAAACTGGATGCATTAACAAACCAGGATAACGGATATCGGTTCCGTCGATCAGCTACTGAAAAAAAGATTATGATGCGACTCTGTGAACTGAGGACTCCATTAGGAATGCTTATCTGTGCTCATTGGAAATGGCAAGTGGCTAGTTGCACATAATTAGCGATGTGCCTTGAGGAGTTGGTTGAATTCGCAAGGGCTGTAATTTTTTTTTTTTTAACGTGAGCGGAGCGATGTGGCCTAGATGATGGCGTACAAACCGCTGCTCCAGACATTATTCTTGCTTTGGATGGATAGGATAATCTTTCTTTTCAATGGTTTAACTTGCCTTTCAGTCAAGTGTTGAGAAGGCATGTTATTTTTCTACTGCATTCCTGGGCACTGAGCAGAGACATGGAAAGGCATACACAATGATGACATGTTGCGGGTTTCTGCAACTATATTATCCTGCTTACGTGCAGGAATGGAGTCAAGATGAGGAGACATGGTTGTTCTTATAGTTTTGAAGGTTGTACAAGGTACTCGATTTGATGTGAATATTTGTGTCGTGTGCCTATGGTTGTTGTTATAAATCAAGCGGCTCATGAGCTTTCGCCATCTTGCCTAATGCCATGTAGTGAAATTGCATGTTTTCATAGCTTTTCTTTTCCCCCGCACAAGGTGTTCCACTTGTCTGGTCTCGGAGGGAGTAGCATTCTTCTAGTATGGCTGAGTTTTTTGGGCACTCAAAGAGATGGTGTTCAACATTTTCGTAGGGAACTCGTCGATTGAACCCTGGCATACCCAAAGCAATTCTCAGGGATAAACGAATTGACGTCACTAGAAGAATTCATTACCTTAAGGCAGAAGGGATTGGCAGACAGAAAGCTACAGAGATGGTCGGAAGATCAGTTTCAAGAATTAAAGAGTGAACAGAGGGACTGACTAGAGATGCAAAGAAGTAGTTAAAAATAGTGAAACTTGCTGCTGAAAAGGAATTAAAATTAGCCCAAATAACGTTGGAAAGGGAAAAACTACTAGCTGAAGTATCGATAAGAGCAAAAGAAGGAGCCATGCAGGTTAGAGTAAAAGAAATAGACCTAGAAAAGGAGACGGAAAGTGGTTTCCGACTGGTACAGATAAAGACTTCTGAAAACAAGATGAAGTGATATCAGGGAATCGCTCAAAACTATACTTAGGGTGATTCGGTCTCCGCTTGGATCTCTAGCTTTGAGATTATGATTACATACTTGTCTGTTCCTAAGGACGAATGGCACATACTCTTTCACAGACATCTAGAGTTGGAATCCCTTAAAATTGTGGAAACGATACCGGAAGAACTCCGTATGGACTATGATTATGTGAGAGATCGAGTACTACCCCATTTTAGTCTTGACAGAAAGGGTACATAACACTTTTCAAAACTCTAGCAAAAAAAGCAACAGGACATTTGTGGACTTTGACGCAGAGGGGCAGAGTACTCTGGATAGATATCTGAATGCGACAACAGTCTAAGACTCCTTCTACTTATTGAAGGATTTACTAGTGCGTGATAAACTCTTTGTCTCAATTCATGCTAGTATATCGACGTTCTTACAAGAGAATAGATGCACATCAGTAGGTGACATAGAGCAAAAAAGGAGAAGCATTCTTTTACGCCCATAAGGAGATCCTTACGACCTGCTCTAAATCCGATCTAGCTTTTGGGGGCAGCCGCGAGATATTCTCAAGAGATAAGTCCCTATAGCTATCAAAACGATAGCACATATCAGAGAATACCACGACACCCAGTAGCAAAACGAGGAACTCTAATAACATGTTCACACAGCAAAAACACACACATGGTAGCCTAGATGTGTGTGATGAAAACCCAAATTACATGAATTGATTTCCTGGGTCACAAAATCGGCAATAGATTCTTACAAACGGATGACAAAATTGTTTCAAAAATATTGGATATTAAAGCAATAGCTACAAAAAAGGAAGTTCGATCAATGCTGGGATTGATAAACTATCACAATAAATTTCTACCTGACTTTGCTGTCATGACAGCAGCGTTATGTTCACTCGTGAAGAAGGGATTGCCTACACAGGCTAGATTTGCTAACACAGCAGTTTGTCTTTCTACAAGAGACTGTGATAAACATTCTGTGTGTTTTTCGTTGTCACAGGGCGGAGCAAAGATGGGGTGACCCGTTTGCTATAAAGCTGAAATTAAAATTACCAGATCATCAGATTACCAGCTGGAACAAATTCTGACCAATTTCAAAACAGCTTTCTCGAAATCACCAACCTTAAAGTTACCGGACCTTAAAAAAACCGTCATCTTGCAGTGCGATTCATTATCCAGTATAACACTTACCTGGCACAGGTAATTAACCTTTACGTCCTTTTTAGGACGAAATTTGTTATTTGAAGCCCCACCCTGGCTTTTGCCAGGGGCCGCAACATAGGCAGGCCATAAATATGGCTAATTGTCTGAACGCGATTTCTGGGACCTCTCCACGGTGATCTTCTCCACATGGTGGCACATTGTGTCATCGGGTGTTTATCGCTTATGTGATGTCCTAGTGGGGTAGAAAGTCAGTCAGTCAGTCAGTGCGATTCAAGTGGGTACTCCATGGCATGTATTTTATTAAAGGAACATGAGAACATTCTCCACCCAGTACTTTATTCCAATCGGAAGCTGTCAGAAGGGGAGAAACGTTACGCCACAGTGAAACTTGAGGCTCTTTCTCTTGTATTGGGGGTTACGAAATTTGCAAAATATTTGCTTGGCAGGAAATTTATAGTACAGACAGACAACAAACTACTGACATTTTTTAAAGAAGGAACACCGAAGAATCATCCAAATTACAGATGGTGTCTACTTTTGCAGAACTACAACTTTGAATTAGTCCACATCAGTGGCATAAATAATGCCCTGGCTGACATCCTGTCACGTCTTTGAACAGATGCTAGACATTAAGAAGAAAAATAAAAGAATGTATGGCTGTCAGTTGAATACATGAAATATGAATGAAAGGCTTTTGATAATACTCACTGTAATTAGGTCATGAATTTACTTTTGTCTAGAAACCCTCCTGTTGCAGGAATTAAACACCACCCCTCACCTTTTTTTTTTTTTTTTGTATTTTCCTAAATCCCAACTCCTGGGTCTCAAATGTTCCTCTCTATACTAGCTATTCCTTCCCATTTACTGACTAGTGTCATTAGAACACAGGACAGAATACACAGTTTACGTTTTAGATTGTAACCGAGTATTTGATGCATTTTCATTTTATTTATTTATTTTTGATCGGGGAAGCATGCTTGTTTTCATCAAAGATGAAGAAGACAGCGGCGTTCCGTGGGAAAAATCTCAGCCACACATGTTGTCATAATATCGGACAGGTACAGCGTGCTCAGGAAGGTGGAGTTCGATTTTCCTAAATGGTATGAGTTACATTAAAACAGAGATCGCAGATATTTGTTATACTCAATAATGTCAACTGGTACGTACTTTATTACATCCGGTACAAGTACTGCCTAACCATGACACTGGCGGGTGGGTAGTTTTGGGTGGTATACACCAGGCACATCACATAGCAGTTTTAACTTCCTACAGCTTAAGCTACTAATCGTCATTAATTCGTTTCTCCAGAATTTGCCCTCTTTACTTTGCACTATAGGAGCATAAATATTTTTTTTTTGGAATGTATTTTACTGCTAAAGGAAATGTTTTTCTTCTAGCTCTCCAGACCGTAGCTCCACTCTGACTCCTCCTTTGTCCCTCTGTTTTCCTCTGTTTTACCTTTCCATTGTCTGTTGATAATGTGAAGCATTTTTATTTCATTAGTTGTTGTGAAACGTGCCGGAAAAATGACCCAGTAGAAACCAAAAGAGCACTGAATGACACATTCTCCTTGCCAACAATGTGCTACCAATGTCAGACCTGCACAATGACAGAAAAGAAAGAAAAGAAAATGTGCAGCTAAAATTACATTCCTGCTAAGTGCTTCTAATATATAAGAGGTAAGATTCAGATTTATAAAATCTGAAGGAGAATGGGAGTAGTGGAAACTCTAGAGTTAATTAGAAAAAAAAACGTTGAAATGATTTGTCAATATAAAATAGGTGTCAGCAAACAGCTTACCACAAGGATGTACAGACAAAGCAGGAGACGAAGAGGAAGCCGGCCACAAAAATGAACGACAGATGGAATTAAACAGTCCCTGGAAATCCGAAGCGCACAGACGAGTTGCTTCCCATAAATTATACTTTACTTCGACACCGCAAGGTAGCAGAGGATTAAGATGACATGAGATGACTGATCAAACATCCATCGACTAGGACCTTTTTTTAATGACTTTAACTTCCTGGTTGACCAAGCCTGAAATTGGTACCAGATAAAGTCAGGGAAGTAAAGGTGGCTGGAGTGATGCTTATAAAAAGGCGACTATTTCTTTATTTAAGCTTGTGTCGATAGTTGCCCTTTCTCCAATGTCTGCGAATATAGTGCTTCTGATCCACTGCCACAGAATCAAGCAGGCTGAGTGTGTCGTATGTTAAAGCATTTCAAAGACTAATTATCTATTTTTAATAAACTTATCAAGAATGCCCTGGTACTATCTGCCACAGCGAGCCACACTAAAACGTTGCAACAGGTATAGAGCGAGCGGAAGACATTGGAAATATGGAGTGATGGAATTAATAACAGCCTTACAGAAATGAACATCAGTCCCAATAGTGCTCTTGACAGAGCATATCAAAGAATGTTGCATCTTCCCCCGATACTTCAATGAAGTACAAGGTGAAAGAGGAAAAGAAAAAGAAGAAAAACTTAACGCACTATGCTTATAGCACTACTCATTGGCCACTTTCCTTTTTATCTTATGCAAAGTTGTATATTCACGAATCAAACAGAAGTAGTCAAAGCTATGTGATATTCCTCAGAATATATTAGTGACGTGAATGTGCCCGGCTACCTGTCTCTTTCAGTTTATTATCAAAACTTACCGCATACGTGAGCGGTTTATTTCATGATGGATCTGCGATGTGCAATACAAAAGAACTAAGATTTCTGAGCCTTACGTACTCAAGCCTACGTCACATTTTCATGGTGAACCATATTCTGCCCAGTCATCAAGTGGAAGTTTAAGGTTTCAAACCTCTCGCGGAAAACTGATGCAACAACAAACGAGGAAAAGGGATATCGGTTCCGTCGATCAGCTACTGAAAAAAAAGATTATGATGCGACTCAGTGAGCTGAGGACTCCATTAAGAATGCTTCTCTGTGCTCATTGGAAATGGCAAGTGGCTAGTTACACATAATTAGCGATGTGCCTTGAGGAGATGGTTGAATTCGCTAGGGTTATTATTTTTTTTAACTTGAGCGGAGCGATGTGGCCTAGATGGTGGCGTAAAACCGCTTCTCCAGACATTATTCTTGCTTTGGATGGATGGGATAATCTTTCTTTCAGTCAAGTGTTGAGAGAGCATGTTGTTTTTCTACTGCATTCCTCGGCACTGAGCAGAGACATGGACAGACTTAATGTAGATGACATGTGGCGGGTTTCAGCTACTATATTATCCTGCTTAAGTGCAGGAATGGAGTCAAGATGAGGAGACACGGTTGTTCTTGTAGTTTTAAAGGTTTTACAAAGTTCTCGCTTTGATATGAATATTTGTGTCGTGTGAGTATGGAAGAACTCATTGTTGTTGTCGTTATCAATCATGCGGCGCATAAGCTTTCGCCATCTGGCATAATGAAATGTAGTGGAATTAGCATGTTATCATTAGCTGTTCTTTTCCCCCGCACAAGGTGTTCCGCTTGTCTGGTCTCGGAGGGAGTAGCATTCTTCTAGTATGGCTGAGTTTTGGGCACTCAAAGAGATATTGTTCAACATTTTCGTAGGGGACTCGTCGATTGAACCCTGGCATACCCAAAGCAATTCTCAGGGATACACGAAATAACTTCACTATAAGAATTCATTACCTTAAGGCAGAAGATGGGATTGGCAGACAAAGAGCTAATGAGATGGTCGGATGATCAATTTCGCGAATGGAAGAGTGAACAGGGGGAAGAGCGTCTGCTGACTAGAGAAGCAGAGACAGAGTTAAAAATGGTAGAACTTGCTGCTAAAAGGGAATTAAAATGAGCCCAAATAGCGTTTGAAAGGGAAAAACTACTGGCTGAAGTGTCGATAAAAGCAAAAGAATTGGCCATGCAGGTTGAGTAAAGAAAATGGACCTAGAAAAGGAGACGGAAAGTGGTTTCCGACAGGCACAGATACAGGCTTCTGAAAACAAGACGAAGCGATATCAGGGCATCGTTCAAAACTTCACTAAGGATGATTCGGTCTCCGCTTGGATCTCTAACTTTGAGATTATGATTAAACACTACTCTGTTCCTAAGGACGAATTGCACATACTCTTTCACAGACATCTAGCGTTGGAACCCCTTAAAATTGTGAAAACGATACCGGAAGAACTCAGTATGGACTATGAGTATGTGAGAGATCGAGTACTAGCCCATTTTAGTCTTGATGAGGAAGGGTGCATAATATTTTTTTTTAAACTCTGGCACCAAAAAGCAACCAGACATTTGTGGACTTTGTCGCAGAGGGGCGGAGTACTCTCGAAAGATGGCTGAAAGCGGTAACAGTCTAAGACTCCTTCTACGTATGAAAGGATTTGCTAGTACGGGATAAACTCTTTGTCTCAATTCCTGCTAGAATGTCGACATTCTTACAAGACAATAGATGCACATCAGTAGGTGACATAGAGAAAAAAGGAGAAGCATTCTTTTACGCCCATAAAGAGATCTTTGCGACCTGCTCTCAACCCGATCTAGCTTTTGGGGCAGTCGCGAGATATTCTCAAGTGATAAGTCCCTATAGCTATCAAATCGATAGCACATATCAGAGAAAACCACGACACCCAGTATCAAAACGGGGAACTCTAATAACATGTTCACACTGCAAACACACACATGGCAGCCTTGATATGTGTAATAAAATCCCAAATTACATGAATTGTCTACGAGATTTTGTCCAAAAACAACACTCTAAGGTAACTAGGTGTGCTTCAAATCTAGGGCTTTATGCCTTATAGGCAGGGACTACCATTCAAGAAGTATAATAAGAGAGGCTAATAATGTCCTGAATTCATCAAGCGGTGAATCAGAAGAAGACATTATAGCCAACTCAGTCCAAGAGATCGCCAAACTGGGGATCGAAAATTGCAAAATATGCAAAGAATTCCATGAAGATGGGAATCTAACCTGCGGACACAGTGTGCCGATTCAAGAAGCACACTCAGCTAGCATGACCAGTGGATCCTACCTCAGGTGATTCGCTAACAGTATACCTTGCACAGCAATAGGAGATACAGGCGCTACACTTATTGGTGTACATAGAGCATTAGTGCAAGTGAAAGACTACACAGGAGAGCGCATTGTGTGCAGAACTTGTGGAGTTAATAAAGAAAGATATAAGGTAGCTCTCGTATAAATAAATTGCAATTTTTACGCTGGCATAACAAATCCAGCAATACTGCCCACGCCATGTGCCAGAATATTCATTGGTAATGTACTAAATGTAAATACTGACGATGAGTTAGCAGTCAAAAACTGAGAGGAACAGTTTCCAAACGTAAAAGCTGTCACAAGACAGCAAACACAAGTATGAGAGGACAAAGCACAGACAGGTCTGTTTCAATCCATCAGCATTCTTAACATAGAAACGCCAGCAGGTGGTCAACCCACATTTTCAGAACTCTAGTGGATGGACCTAACATTATAGAAATGTTTCAACCTCAAAAATGAAAAGCCTTGGATTTCAAAGTCTGGTAGATTTTCGTTTACACTGAAAAAGGATATCTTGGCAAGGGTGTATAAGAAAGGAACGATGACAGTATCACACATGGTGCTGCCAGAACAGTTTCGCAGAAAACTACTAGAAATGGCACATGATGCCCCGTTTTTTGGTCATTTAGGAAAGGCTAAAACAAAATCAAGAATACTATGGCAGTTCTACTGGCCAGGGTACAGCAAGGACACAAAAACGTGTGTTCGTACCTGTGAGATTTGTTGACAACAGTCACATAAAGAGAAACACCCAAAGGCGCATATCCTGGTGACTGGCTTAGCATCTATACGATTTCGAGAAATTGCAGTGGATATAATCGGACCATTAACTCTTTACGGACGTTTAGCCAGTATAATGGCGAATAAGTCTATCCCTTCAAGACGTAAAGCCATTTACTGGCTCATGATAGAGACACTCTAATTTGGTTCGTTTGAGGGTAAACGAGCTTTTATGAACACGTTTTTTAACAATTAGGATTAACAACAGGATGTACTTTATTTTGCGATGCTCATCACGGTCGGTGCATTATTTTGTGATTTAAAAAAATATTTAGATGGGATAAAATTTTTACTTGATTTTTCTATACTAAATGAAAAGGGAAAAGGTCTAGAACTGTTCATACTGCTCTATCGTTGATGAATTCCTGTCAGATGGTGACAACAGTCTTGATATTATGACTGATATCTAAGGGACAAATCTACTAGCGATAATTTAGTTTAGGATATGAACATTTCACAAAATATTTCAATTAGATCAATGTTTCGATCAGCTGTTTTTCCGATTTTCGGTTGTTGTGAAAACTGACATGTCATACAAAAATGATTATAATATCCAAAGTATTTAAATTAATTGTTTCAAAAAAAAAAAGACTAGCTAATACATATTGAACAGAGAAGGCATGTATATTCCTATAATTGGATAGCAGTGTTGTTGAACCAGTAAAAAATAAGGTTAGCACACAATTTTTATGTTAAAAATTTTCATACGTGTCTAACATCCTCGAATGTTGTGTGATTTTAATAATATCTTTATGTTATACTGACATTTAAGTAGTTTAGATTTATTCTGCACTCATTTATCTTTAATTTGATATATTATAAGTCCTGATAGAGCCCATACATTTTCTTCAGGAAGGTTTTAGCTTTGTCTTGTTGCACTAAACAAATTCCGCTTAAAATTAATGCTGTCCAAACCCCAGAAAGAATGCCGTCATAAAAGAGTTAAATGTTACATCAAGCAAGGGAAACAGATACATCCTAACAGTAATAGATGTGTGTATCAGATGACCTGAAGCAAATCCCCTTCGAAATATTACAGCTGAGGCTTTTGTAGAAGCGTTCATACATTTTTTCTCAAGACTCGGCTTCCCTGGAATAATTCTATCCGACAGAGGAACATAATTTATCTCTGCTGTTACACAAGCAATCACTAAAATGATGGATATTAAACAGGAATATGCCAGTCCATACCACCCACAGACAGATGAGATTGTAGAAAACTTTAATGGCACGTTTAAGAGAATGTTGGCAAAAATCTCAGCCGAATGCCCCGCAGACTGGGATATATTTCTACCAGCCATCCTGTTCGCGTATAGAGAGGTGCCGCAGAGTAGTACATGACATTCCCCAATTGAGTTGGTCTATGGAGCCAACGCCTGTGGACCATTGCAAATATATACAGAACTAATTACCGGGAAAGCTGAAGACCAGCCCACCATAGATGCCTACAATATGGTCATCAGTTTATAAAGTCCTGCATGGCTGAAAAACAGGCATTTGAACCCTCGGTTACTGTGTACAGACAATACGCAAATAGAAAGGCTAAGACAGTTGCCTTAAAAGAAGAAGTGCTTTTACTGCTACAACTTCCATCTGATAAACTATCAGTAACATGGCAATGTCCATACAAAGTAAAAAAAAAATTCGGATGTGGATTACGAGTTACTGGTGAAAGGCAAGCCGAAAATCTTCCACATCAACATGCTAAAGTCGTTTAAGATTTTTGAGATGAGTTACAACTCCCCATGCATATAAACGATCATGTTGCGTCCTTAGCCTTAACAATTAATGAGCAACAGGAAGACACTATAACTGACCACATTCCTACACCTTCAACAACAGTCGAATCATCGTGGAAAAATATTAAAGACAACAGCGAAATTCCCCATGAGGATAGAGCACTACTAATGAAGATCCTTCAACAGTTCCAAGACATATTTTCAGGTACGCAAGGCAGCACATCTGTAATCAAACATCACATAAGACTTACAACAGAAATATCAGTTAAGACAAAACCATAACCCATTCCACTACACTATCAAAAACAAGTAGAGGATGAAATATCTGAATTAGAAAAATGTGGTATTATTAGAAGGCCATCTTCCAACTATTTATCACCGCTAGTAATTGTCAAAAATAAAGAAAGTACACTCATAATCTGTTTGGATTATCGTCAAAAAAATGCCATTACCCATTTGGATGCTGAACCAATCCCAAATACAGACGAACTTATTGCAACCATGTGCCAATCACAATTCTTTACAAAATTAGATCTCACTAAGGGTTACTTGCAAATTCTAGTTACCGAAGAATCAAGGCATATTACTGCATTTGCCACACCGACGGAATTGTTCGAATGGTGCAAAATGCGGTTTAGATTACAAAATTTGACTACAAGATGTGTTCGCATGATGCGCATTGTACTTAAGGACATTAGGAATGTTGCCAAATATATGGACGCTATTTGTATCCACAATGCAAATATGCAGGACAACATTTCTTCCTCAACGCAGGTATTTTTGAGATAAAGAGAATTCGGCTTGAAAGTAAAACTCAGTAAAGTAGAAATCGGATTTACAAAAATTGATTTCCTGGGTCACAAGATCGGCAATAGATTCTTACAAACGGATGACACATTTTTTTTTCTCCGAAATAGTGGATATTACAGCCCTAAATACAAAAAAGCAAGTTCGATCAATGCTGGGATTATTAAAATATTACAATAAATTTCTACCTGACTATGCTGGCATGACAGCAGCGTTATCTTCACTTGTGAAGAAGGGACTGCCTACACAGAAAGCATGGACCCCGCAGTTGGAACAAATTCTGACCAATATCAAAACAGCTTTCTCGAAATCACCAATCTTAAAGTTACCGGACCTTAAAAAAAAACTTCATCTTTCAGTGCTATTCAAATGGGTACTCCGTGTCATGTATTTTATTACAGGAACATAAGAACATACTCCACCCAGTACTTTATTCCAGTCGGAAGCTGTCAGAGCGGAGAAACGTTACGCCACATGGAACTTGACTCACTTTCTCTTGTAGTGGGGGTTACGAAATTTGCAAAAAAATTTGCTTGGCAGGAAGTTTATAGTACAGACGGACAACAAACCACTGACAGTCTTTAAAGAAGGAACACCGAAGAATCATCGAATTTACAGATGGGGCTTATGTTTGCAGAACTACAGCTTTGAATTAGTCCACATCAGTGGCATAAATAATGCCCTGGCTGACATCCTGTCAACAGATGCTAGACATTAAGAAGTAAAAAAAAAAATTTTTTTTTTAAAAAGAATGTATGGCTGTCAGTTGAATACATGGAATATGAATGAAAGGCTTTTGATAATACTCACAGTAATTAGGTCATGAATTTACTTTTGTCTAGAAACCCTCCTGTTGCAGGAATTAAACACCACCCCTCACCTTTTTTTTTTTTTTTTTGTATTTTCCTAAATCCCAACTCCTGGGTCTCAAATGTTCATCTCTATACTAGCTATTCCTCCCCATTTACTGACTAGTGTCATTAGAACACAGGACAGAATACACGGTTTATATGCACTACATCTTATGTCACCACTGATGATGTGAGATGTTTATCAACCAGCATATGATCATGATGGGGATGTAACTGTTTGAAGAGTAAAGACATACTAACTAGACATAAAGCAAACCAAAAGTAGGCAGGTTAACTAGCCTGGATAAAGGGTCAAAAAGCGAAACACGTCAGTTAGTAGTCTGACAGTCCAGGGGACGGATTTATCGTACAATACTTCGATGTTTGATTTTTCAACAAAAAAAAAAAAAAAAAAATTGTATTGATATAATGCTGACTAAGAATCCTAACAACTTACTCAACTAAAAAGGAAATTAACTCATCATTCCACATGAAAAAAACCCATTTCAATGTATCAACGTCACTCATCTCTATGATCGTTCAAGCTGAAAACGGCATTTGTGGTATGGACAATACTCTGGCGGCAACAATTGAAGTGATTGGATATCTGCATAGGTCTTCAGGTCATTTCGGAATCTCCTTATATAATGTTGTTAACCATCTATAGGGTTACCGGGAACCTGAATTCGTATGATTTTATTATTATTATTATTTCTTGGTAGTAGACCGATGGAATGGCTGGGGCTGTCGTTTGGTGTAGTGACGAATCTAGCTCAAAGGGTTTCACCTAGTAACACTACGAAGACGTCATAAGTTATGTGCGCCTTCGTACATTTTCTACTCTTCTCGCATCTATGTTTAACTATGATTATTTTAAGTGCGCAATTCTTTTAACCACAAGATGCAATTAACTCTTGCCGGACTGAAATATTCCGTTGGTTTGTCACACTTTTAAATTTGGGAATTGTTTATCGCTTGGGATGGACTGGATATAAAACTGTGGAGAGCACCGTAGGGGTTATTCATACCTGTGACAAGTGTTTCTTTTGTATAGCAGGATTATAAAGGTAGGTGTGCTAGCCAGGATGATACGTAATTATTGCTATAAAGGCATCCGCTGGCCTCTCATATACATTGTTCATATGGCTAGGATGATTTCCAATCAGCTATACCAGCGTACTGTTGATGTATTTAGTTAGTGACTATCTGGGATTAGTGTGCTCGTGAGCGGTAAGAATAAATGGGTGGCTACTAAGTAGTCGATAACGTTGTGTGGAAGCCATACTAACTTTGCAATTATCATGAGTACTTAAACATTCTCTGAGAACTGGAACAAGGTAAATCGCGTTTACACTTTCATAAAAGTGTGGGTACACTGGCATAAATAACAACCGTATCTGTGTCACACCTATAAAAGGTTTTTGACAATGTTCAGATTGCATTCTAGAATATATTTGCTCTCTTAGTATGTTGGAGCAATTGCATGGCTGTTTTCATCAAAGATGAAGAAGACAGAGGCGTTCCGTGGAAAAAATCTCAGCCACACATTTTGTCATATTATCTGACAGGTAGAGCGTGCTCAGGAAGGTGGAGCTCGATTTTCTTAAATGGTATGAGTTACATTAAAACAGAGATCGCAGATATTTGTTATACTCATTAATGTAAACTGGTACGTGCTTTATTACATCCGGTACAAGTACTGCCAAACCATGACATTGGCGGGTGTAGAGTTTTGAGTCGTATACACCAGGCACATAACATAACAGTTTTAACTTCCTACAGCCTAAGCTTCCAATCGTCATTAATTCGTTTGTTTAAAATTTGAGCCATTTATTTTGCACTAGAGGAGCTTAAATATTTTTTTTTTGAATGTAGCTTACTTTAAACGAAATATTTTTCTTCTAGCTCTCCTGACCGTAGCTAAACTCTGACTTCTCCTTTGTCCCTATCCATTCATTCTGCTCGTCTGTTTTACATTTCCATTGTCTGTTGATAATGTGAAGCATTTCTGTTTAGTTGTTTCTATGAAACGTTCCGGAAAAATGACCGTCACTCTAGTAGAGGAAGTGGATGTCCTATACGAGTCCGTTTGCAGCCAGCCTACCCTTGGCCATTTAGATAAATTTATCAAAAGTTAGCACTAACTGCTAATTCAGAAAAAGAACTGCAAACCATATACACGATTTAAACCAAATTTACACAATCAAAATATGAAAATTAACGCCAGCAAAACATATATCGTAACCAAAGTCAAAGTAGACAAAGTAATGAATATCTAGGATACAGAAAGCCCTCCGTAACAATATTATCGCCAGCAAAATAGAAGTTGAGATGGAAGCCATATGCAATTAAATAAACCAACTCATTGTGCAAATTGCACTAATACTAAAAAACAAAAGCCAGCAAAACAGATATCGTAACCAAACTCAAAGTAGACTAAGTAATGAATATCCAGGAGACAGAAAACCCTCTGTAACACAAAATCTCCATGCCAAAAATGTGCTACCAATGTCAGTCCTGCACAATGACAGAAAAAAAAAAGAAAAGAAAATATACAGCTAACATTAAATTCCTGCTAAGTGCTTCTAATATATAAGAGGTAAGATTCAGATTTATTAGATCTGAAGGAGAATAGGAGTAGTGGAAACGTTAGAGTTAATTAGAAAAACACCGTTGAAAAGCTTTGTCAGTATAAAGTTGATGTCAGCAAACAGTATACTACAATGATGTACAGACCAAGCGGGATACGAAGAGGAAGCCGGCCATACAAATGATCGACAGATGTAATTAAACAGTCCCTGGGAATCCGAAGCGCACAGACGAGTTGCTTAAAATAAATTATACTTCACTTCGATACCGCAAGGTAGCAGAAGATTTTGATGACATGAGATGACTTGTGTCTTAATCAAACCTTCATCGACTAGGACTTTTTTAGTTACTTTAACTTTCAAGTTGACGAAGCCTAAAATTGGTACCAGATAAAGTGAGGGAAGTAAAGGTGGCTGGAGGGATGCTTTTAAAAAGGCGACTGTTTCTTTATTTATGCTTGAGTCGATAGTTGCCCTTTCTCCAATTTATGCGAATATCGGGTTTCTGATCTACTGCCACAGAATCAAGCAGGCTGAGTGTGTCGTATGTTAAAGCATTTCAAAGACTATTTATCTATTCTTAATAAACTTCACAAGAATGCCCTAGTACTATCTGCCACATCGAGGCACACTAAAACGTTGCAACGGGTATAGAGCGAGTACAAGACCTCGGAAAATATGGACTGATGGCATTAAGAACAGCGTTACAGAAATGAACATCAGTCCCAATAGTGCTCTTGACAGAGCTTATCAACGAATGTTGTATTTTTGCCCGATACTTCAATGAAGTACAAGGTGGAAGAGGAGGAGGAGGAGGAGGAGGAGAAGAAGAAGAAGAAGAAGAAGAAGAAGAAGAAGAAGAAGAAGAAGAAGAAGAAGAAGAAGAAGAAGAAGAAGAAGAAGAAGAAGAAGAAGAAGAAGAAGAAGAAGAAACTTAAAGCACTAGGCTGTATAGCACTACCGACAGCAGAATAGTATAGAGCGTATGAATTAGTTTTGGTCATAATAGAAATAAAAAAAAAAAAAGTTATTGGTCATATAGGTTGTGTATTTTTTTAAAATTTTTTTATTATTCTGACAGGCAAAGAAATAGTTTCACCATTGCACAAAAATAACATAAACGCGAGAATACATTCAACAGCTAACTGGCAATCTTAAAATATGGAGAGGTTTTATCATCGACACCATTTCATGTTGATGGCGAAGATGTTGATTGCAATTAAAACAACGATGATGCTTTATTTTAAATATACGGAATTTTGATAATAACTATTAAACATACCTGCATTTTTTAGCTGAGGAAAGTATAATATAATAACTCTGATAAATCTTTCATTTTTTTTTTTTTCTTTCTCAGTCTCAAAAAAAGAAAATGGCCATGCTTACGCCCATAGTGCATCGGTCAAATGCTGCTGGACTCATATCTCTATAGACCCATCAACACTCGGTGGATGATATGTTCAACATCACGACAATCGCATTGAATTTCTGGAGTTTCCTGGCACCCATGTTAGGACAGGTCAGCTATAGGTGCAAAGGTTATATAAGAGGAAAACAGAGAAAAACGAGCTCCTTGATGAGGGTTTGAACCCAAGATCTTTGGGCTGAAGTGACATTCCTTGGCAACTTTCCTTTTTATCTTATGCAAAGTTGTATATTCACGAATCAAACAGAAGTAATCTGAGTTATGTGATATTCCTCAGAATATACTAGTGACATGAGTGTGCCCAGCTACCTTTCTCTTTCAGTTTATTATCAAAACTTACCTCATACGTGAGCGGTTTATATAATGATGAATCAGCGATGTGCAATACAAAAGAACTAAGATTTCTGAGCCTTACGTACTCAAGCCTACGTCACATTTTCATGGTGAACCATATTCTGCCCAGTCATCAAGTGGAAGTTTAAGGTTTCAAACCTCTCGCGGAAAACTGATGCAACAACAAACCAGGATAAGGGATATCGGTTCCGTCGATCAGCTACTGAAAAAAAGATTATGATGCGACTTTGTGAACTGAGGACTCCATTAAGAATGCTTCTCTGTGTTCATTGGAAATGGCAAGTGGCTAGTTACACATAATAAGCGATGTGCCTTGAGGAGTTGGTTGAATTCGCTAGGGCTATAATTTTTTTTAACTTGAGCGGAGCGATGTGGCCTAGATGATGGCGTACAAACCGCTTCTCCAAACATTATTCTTGCTTTGGATGGATGGGATAATCTCTATTTTCAATGGTTTAACATGCTTTTCAATCAAGTGTTGAGAGGGCATGTTGTTTTTCTACTGCATTCCTTGGCACTGAGCAGAGACATGGAAAGGCATACTGTAGATGATATGTGGCGGGTTTCAGCAACTATATTTTCCTGCTTAAGTGTAGGAATGGAGTCAAGATGAGGAGACACGGTTGTTCTTGTAGTTTTAAAGGTTTTACAAGGTACTCGCTTTGATATGAATATTTGTGTCGTAGTGAGTATAGAAGAACTCGTTGTTGTCGTTATCAATCATGCGACGCATAAGCTTTCGCCATCTGGCCCAATGCCATGTAGTGGAATTAGCATGTTTTCGTTAGCTGTTCTTTCCCCCCGCTCAAGGTGTTCTGCTTGTCTGGTCTCGGAGGGAGTAGCATTCTTCTAGTATGGCTGAGTTTTATGCACTCAAAGAGATGGTGTTCAACAGTTTAGTAGAGGACTCGTCGATTGAACCCTGGCATAATCAAAGCATTGCTCAGGGATACACGAAATAACTTAGTTAGAAGAATTCATTACCTTAAGGCAGAAGATAGGATTGGCAGACAAAGAGCTAAAGAGATGGTCGGAGGATCAATTTCGCGAATGGAATAGTGAACAGGGAGAAGAGCGTCTGCTGACTAGAGAAGCAGAGACAGAGTTAAAAATGGTGGAACTTGCTGCTGAAAAGGAATTAAAATGAGCCCAAATAGCGTTTGAAAGGGAACAACTACTGGCTGAAGTATCGATAAGAGCAAAAGAAGTGGCCATGCACGTTAGAGTAAAGACAATGGACCTAGAGAAGGAGACGGAAAGTGGTTTACGACAGGCACAGATACAGGCTTCTAAAAACAAGATGAAGCGATATCAGGGCATCGTTCAAAACTTCACTAAGGATGATTCGGTCTCAGCTTGGATCTCTAACTTTGAGATTATGATTAAACACTACTCTGTTCCTAAGGACGAATGACACATACTCTTTCACAGACATCTAGCGTTGGAACCCGTTAAAATTGTGAGAACGTTACCGGAAGAACTCCGTAAGGACTATGAGTATGTGAGAGACCGAGTACTAGCCCATTTTAGTCTTGATGAGGAGGGTACATAATACTTTTTCAAAACTCTGGCACCAAAAAGCAACCAGACATGTGTGGACTTTGTCGCTGAGGGGCAGAGTACTCTCGATAGATGGCTGAAAGCGGCAAGAGTCTAAGACTCCTTCTACTTATGAAAGGATTTGCTAGTACGTGATAAACTCTTAGTCTCAATTCCCCCTAGTATGTCGACGTTCTTACAAGAGAATAGATGCACATGAGTAGGTGACATAGAGCAAAAAAGAAGAAGCATTCTTTTACGCCCATAAGGAGATCTTTGCGACCTGCTCTCAACCCGATCTAGCTTTTGGGGCAGCCGCGAGATATTCTCAAAAGATAAGTCCCTTTAGCTATCAAAACGATAGCACATATCAAAGAAAACCACGACACTCAATAGCAAAACGGGGAACTCTAATAACATGTTCACATTGCAAACACACACATGGTAGCCTAGATATGTGTGATAAAAACCTAAATTACATGAATTTTATACGAGATTTTGTCCAAAAACAACACTCAAAGTTAACTAGGTATGCCACACACCTACAGTGCTTCAAATGTTGGGCATTTTGCCATATAGACAGGGACTGTCATGCAAGAAGTATAATAAGAGAGGCTAATAATGTCCTGAATTCTTCAAGCAGTGAATCAGAAGAAGACACTATAGCCAACTCAGTCCAAGAGATCTCCAAACTGGGAATCGAAAACTGCAAGATATGCAAAGAATTCCATGAAGATACAAATCTAACTTGCGGACACAGTGTGCCGATTCAAGAAGCACACTCACCTAGCATGACCAGTGGATCCTACTTCAGGTGATTCGCTAACAGTATACCTTGCACAGTAATAGGAGATACAGGCGCTACACTAATTGGTGTACATAGAGCATTAGTGCAAGAGAAAGACTACACAATAGAGCAAATTGTGTGCAGAACTTTTGGAGGTAATAAAGAAAGATATAAGGTAGCTCTCGTATAAATAAATTGTCATTTTTACGCTTTCATAACAAAGCCAGCAATATTGCCCACGCCATGTGCCAGAATATTCATTGGTAATGTACCAAATGTAAATACTGACGATGAATTAGCAATCAAAAACTGAGAGGAGCAGTTTCCAAACGTAAATGATGTCACAAGACAGGAAACACAAATAGGAGAAGATAAAGCACAGACAGGTCTGATTCAATCCATCAGCATTCTTAACATAGAAACGTTAGCAGGTGGTCAACCCACATTTTCATAATTCTAGTGGATGGACCTAACATTATAGAAATGTTTCAACCTTATATATGAAAAGCCTAGGATTTCAAAGTCTGGTAGATTTTCGTTTACACTGAAAAAAGATATCATGGCAAGGGTGTATAAGAAAGGATCGATGACAGTATCACAAACGGTGATGCCAGAACAGTTTCGCAGAAAACTACTAGAAATGGCACAAGATGCACCGTTTTCAGGTCATTTAGGAACGGCTAAAACAAAATCAAGAATCTTATGGCAGTTCTACTGGCCAGGGTACAGCAATGACACAAAAACGTGTGTTCGTACCTGTGAGATTTGTTAACAACAGTCACAGAAAGGAAAAACCCAAATGCTCATATCCTGGTGACTGACTTAGCATCTAGACGATTTCAAGAAATTGCAGTGGATATAATCGGAACATTAAGTGTTACATCAAGCAAGTGAAACAGATACATCCTAACAGTAATAGATGTGTATCAGATTACCTGAAGCAAACCCCTGCGAAATATTACAGCTAAGGCTATTGTTGAAGCCTTCATACATATTTTCTCAAGACTCGGCTTCACTGGAACAATTCTATCCGATAGAGGAATATAATTTATCTCTGCTGTTACACAAGCAGTCACTAAAATAATGGATATTAAACAGGAATATGCCAGTCCATACCACCCACTGACAAATGAGATTGTAGAAAATTTTAATAGCACGTTGAAGAGAATGATGGCAAAAATCTCAGCCAGATTGCATTCTAGAATATATTTGCTCTCTTAGTATATTGAAGCAATTGCAATTTGTAACCGAGTAATTGATGAATTTTCATTTTATGTATTTGTATGTGATCTGGGAAGCATGCTTGTTTTTATCAAAGATGAAGAAGACAGAGGCATTCCGTGGAAAAAATCTCAGCCACACCTTTTGTCATAATATCTGACAGGTAGAGCGTGCTCAGGAAGGTGGAGTTCGATTTTCTTAAATGGTATGAGTTACATCAAAACAGGGATCGCAGATATTTGTTATACTCAATAATGTCAACTGGTACGGGCTTTATTACCTCCGGTACAAGTACTGCCTGACCATGACATTGGCGGGTGGGTAGTTGTGGATGGTATACACCGGGCACATCACACATCAGTTTTAACTTCCTACAGCCTAAGCTTCTAATCGTCATTATTTCGTTTGTCTAGAATGTGCCCTCTTTTCTTTACACTATAGGAGCTTGGCCATTTAGATAAATTTATCAAATGTTGGCACTAATTGCTAATTCAGAAAAAGAACTGCAAGACCATATACAGAATCAAAAGCAAATGTACACACATCATAATATGAAATTTAACGCCAGCAAAACAGGTATCGTAGCCACAGTCAAAGTAGACAAAGTAATGAATATCCAGGATACAGAAAGCCCTCCGTAACAATATCATCGCCGGCAAAATAGAAGATGAGATGGAAGACAGATGTATTAAAAAAACCAACTCATTGCGCGAATTGCACCAATACTAAAAAACAAACATGTATCAGTAGAAACCAAAAGAGCACTGAATGACACAATCTCCTTGCCAGTATTGTGCTACCAATGTCAGACCTGCACATTGACAGAAAAGAAAGAAAAGAAAATTTACAGTTAAAATTAGATTCCTACTAAGTGCTTCTAATATAAAAGATTTATTAAATCAGAAGGAGCATCGGAGTTGTGGAATCTCTGGAGTTAATTAGAAAACAACCGGTGAAATGGTTTGGCCATAAAAAGCAGATGTCAACAAACAGTATACCACAATGATGTACAGACCAGGCGAAAAACGAAGTTTGAGCCGGCCATACAAATGATCAACAGATGGAATTAAACAGTCCCTGGGAATCAGAAGCGCACAGACGAGTTGCTTTGAATAAATTATACTTCACTTCGACACCGCAAGGTAGCTGCAGATTTAGAGGACATGAGATGATTTGTGTCCTAATCAAACCCTCATCGACTATGACATTTTTTTTAATGACTTTAACTCTTTGAGTCCCAGGGGTTTTAGCATCACAGGCCCAGGAGGTAGTAAATAGAGTCATAAAATCTGCGCATCATGCGTTCATTGGGCTTTTAGGTAGGAACATATAAACGTATGATGCGTTCCTTGGGACTCAAAGAGTTAACTTCCAGGTTGACCAAGCCTAAAATTGGTACCAGATAAAGTCAGGGAAGTAAAGGTGGCTGGAGGGATGCTTATAAAAAGGCGACTATTTCTTTATTTATGCTTGTGTCGATAGTTGCCCTTTCTCCAATTTCTGCGAATATAGGGCTTCTGATCTATTGCAACAGAATCAAGCAGGCTGAGTGTGTCGTGTGTTAACACATTTCAAAGACTATTTATTCCTAATGAACTTCAATACGATGCCGTGGTACTATTTGCCACAGCGAGCCACACTGAAACGTTGCAACGGGTATGAAGCGAGTGGAAGACCTAGGAAAATATAGACTGATGGCATTAGGAACAGCCTTACAGAAATGAACATCAGTCTTAATAGTGCTCTTGACAGAGCTCATCAACGAATGCTACATATTCGCCAGACACATTAATGAAGTACAAGGTGGAAGAGGAGAAGAGGAATAAACTTAACACACTAGGCTGTATAGCACTACTGACAGCAGCATAGTATAGAGCGTATGCATTGGTTTTGGTCATGACAGAAAAAAAAAAAAAAAAACAGAAAGCTATTGGTCATATAGGTTGTGTATTTTTTTTTTTTTTTTTCTATTTTTCTGAATAGACAACGAAATAGTTTCACCATTACACAAAAACATGAACGCGAGAATCATTCAACAGCTAACTGTAGATCTTAAAATATGGAGAGGTTTTATCATCGACACCATGTTGATTGTAATTAAAACAACGATGATGGTGTATTTTAAATATAAAGTATTTTGTTAATAACTTTTAAACATACCTTTATTTTCATCTGAGGAAAATATAATATAATTACTCAAATAAATCGTCCATTCTTCGTTTCTTCTTTCTCCATCTAAACAAAGAAAATGTCCATGCTTACTCCCATAGTGCATCGGGTAGATGCTTCTGGACTCATATCTCTATAGACCCATCAACACTCGGTGGATGATTTGGTCAACATCACGCTAATCAGATTGAATTTCCAGGAGTTTCCTGGCACCCATTTTAGGACAGGTCAGCTGTAGAGCAAAGGTTACATGTGAATGAAAAAGAAAAAAATCCAGCTCATTGAACGGAGAAGAGTCCCAATGTCCTTTCGTTAATTCTAGTGAGGCAGTTGAGTGTCGCTAAGTGTATCGATGCCCGGATGACTGTACTGTTAGCTTTTTGAGCCCCTGAATGAGCTAGATGTGTCTGGCGCTACCTCGAAAATCTCTGACGATACGACGAGAGGTAAGATGGACAGGTTCAGCAAACGTGTTCAGGTAGACATTGCATGAGATTTGGGTAACAGACCCGTACTCGTCGACTCCTACATGATAGTAGACATAACTATATAAACTGGATCACCTAGGTAAGAAGGTTGCAAGAACTGGAAATCTACTGGATTCACTAGAGAGAGTACTGAATCCACTAGAGGTACATTTGGATGTGTCGATGTAGGATTGGACACGACACTGGATCTTCCTTCACAAATAAGTTAAATGACAAGTCGGACCCTTCAGTTCCCTGCAATAGCAACGGCACATACATTAGTTTACCACCAACCTAGTGCCTCGTCACTTATAACCCTTTGTGCTCATTACGGCTCATAGGTGAATGCAGGGCCACTGAAGATTGGAATAATCCGCACTATTCCACTTAGGAATACTTTAGCATCTCCCAAAGAAGAATCCAAACAGTCAGTGCGAGGTCTTCAGGAGCCCTTTTTTCTCTATAAGAGAATTATTAGTCTGTCCCCTTTCCTGCTGGGTCGACCATGTTCTGATAAATACAAGAATACCACACAGGAGTAGTATCGCTTAGTAACGCTCAAAGTGATGACGTCAAGCGCATAGCAATACCATACCCTTGCTCACCGTTAGCCTCACCGGTTAATCCATTCACATTCAATTTACATATATATCGGACAAGACATAGGTTGAAATAGATTTCCATCCAACTCAGGAAACGGAGATCTTTTGATCCCAACAAAGATGGATCGCCTAGATCAAGGATAAGAGTAGAAAAGTTTCACCCAAGAGGCTTTCAGAGCTCCCTCCAAACTCTCTCACAGAGAGCAATGCCGTAGACAGACGGTTTGGATCCGATCGCTTCGTTCTCACTTTTTCGCTAGCGCACATAACAAGTTGTATACAAATATACATATTTAATAATGCAATACACACTCATCCATGATGGCAAATAAGATCATTAAATAGAATAGATCTTATTTTACGATGACAAGGGACGCTCACAGAAGAAATGTTGGGGCGTTCCCAAAGTCTAGAAGAGAGAGTGACGTCACTACTTTTAGCACTAGCAACGACAGTTTTGCCTCTCGGTGCCGCGGAACAAAAGTGAACCCAATAATTTCTCATGCATCTGGACGTAGACCTAAATATGCACTATTTACCTTAGGACAAACAGTCCACTGCGTAAATAAGTTGTTTTTTAGGTTGTCCATGAGGTGGAAAGCCTCATTGAAGTAGGGGTGCTGAGGTTGTTACGCGACAAGGTGGTTGTTCTTGTGCTGCTTCTTTCTTTGCCAGTCTCTCAGCTCTGCCATTACCTGGTGTGCCGGAGTGGCCTGGAATCCACTGCATCACTATTTTAATGTTATGTGAGATAATGAGCTGATCAGCATCCAGAATTATCTTGGTTATGTCTGCTCTGCAGCGTCAACTGCCCTCAAGAGCTTGAAGAGCAGACATTGAATCGGTGAAGATGACAATATTTTGGGGCTTTGAAGGGTAAACATCAATTACAGTCTTTAGGTGATATACTGCTGTTTCCAGTGCAATTATTTCGGCTTCATGATATGAGCTACATTCCCCGCACGAGTCAAAAGTCTCTTCAACAGATCCATCATGATAACCTATGTAGATTCCGTAACCTGCTTTAATAGTAGCTTTAAATGCAGATCCATCTGTTTAAACATGTATCCATTCTGGGAGGGAAGGGGGGATACTAATCAATTTTCTTTAGCGATGAGTTCATAAGGGCGATTTCGATGGGGTCCTACTGTTTGGTTTCTTCGTCTACCAGTTTTATTCGGACTTCTGGATCTTTAAAGCGAACTTGTGGTGGTAGTTTTCTTGCAACATTCTGGATACCTGGACGTCTTTCTGGGAGGTGGTATCTGTTCTGTATTTTATGTACACAGTTTAAAACCGAATTGTGCTTTATTCTTTGATTGTATTCCCAGTTTTCTACAAGGTGTCCATTAGAGTGGTTACGACTCATTATAACGCATCTTTCATAAATTTCTAGATGGATTTCACAGGCAGCAGTTGAAGTAGACCGCCTAGCTCTACAGATTACCGGGAAGGGGGGGGGGCATTATTTTGTACTCTGTTAAGAGTCTCTAGGTCAGTTTTGTAGCAGCTTGTAAGCAGTGAGTTGTTGTACTCTATCAAAAAGCGATCATGTCCATGATATAAGCTCCTCAGAGTTTCCTTGTCTGCTCCCCATGATGTACCTGAAATTATCTGTAATAGCTGTAACCGCCTCAATGCATTATTCCTTGCATTTTCAGTATGATTCTTGAGGCTGGGCTGCCGGTCAATTGTGACTCCAATAGATGTAGGATGCTCTTCTTTCATCACTTGGTGTCTGTCTAACCTGAAGATAATATTCCGCCTTGCTATTTGATGGATTTTAGCAACGATTGTATAGACCGTATGTGTAAAGTTAACCTTGAGGTTCCACCTTTGGCAGTACTCAAGTAGTCTTCTAAGGTCTCCATTTAGTCTTTGGGCTCCACTTCCTACATTGTCATGACTTTGCCATGTAGCTAGATCATCAGCGTACAATGCTTTTTCGGCCTTGATTTGTTTTGGTAAGTCTTTGATGAAAATTAGAAACAGTGTACAGTTTAATGATGAGAGTTGTGGCAAGCACTCCTCCAAGACTTCTTTGAATGATAGATATTGCGTTGTGTATCTTAGTCTGGGTTGTTCTATCTAACAGAAAGTATTTCACCTAGTTATACAATCTGCCAGGTATTCCTATGCTCATCATCTTCATCAGGAGACCTTTTCTCCATACTCTGGCTTAGGCCTGCTGGAGGTCGACAAAGACGGCCACTGTGTGTTTCTTATTCTGGAAGCCATCATATATTTTTTGTGTAAATCTAAAAAACTGGTCTTCTGTACAGCTGTTGGTTCTGAAGCCTACCTGTTCATGACATAGAATACCAGAACTCTCTAGGAACGAGTACAAGCGTCTATTTATCAGTCTTTCGGCAACTGTGCCCAAGCATGATGTTAAGGATATTGGGCGGTAGTTTTGGTGTATTCTGGAGGCTTTTTGGTTTTAGATATGGGGACGATATTTGCATTACTCAATGCCTTTGGAAGTTTGCTTGACCTCCATGACTTATTAATTAGCCTGAGAACTACTTCTCTCCCTGACCAGCCAAGATGTAGCAGCATTTCGTTGTGGATCTTATCTGGACCTAAGGATTTTCTATGTTTTAATTTCTTCAGAGCTTGTTCTAATTCGTCCATACTAAACTCCTACAAAAAAAAAAAAAAAGGCGTTGACTGTTGTTTCTTCAACTTGTTTCTTAACTCTGTTAACCGAGGCAAAATAAATGATTGAGATGTTCTGCTTTCTTCTTGTCTTCAGTGATTGTCTTACTACCGTCTGTCACTGGCTTGTTTGTGGTTTCACCCTTCTACGTTCTCCTGATAGGTTTTCAACTAAAGTCCATGCTTTATTTCCATTTTGTCTAAGGTCTAAGTTGGAGAAGTTTCTGTCCATTTATCTCTTTTTGCCTTATTACCCACAAACTTTACTCTCGCACATGCTTTATTGTATTGGGAAGAACTTATTGGGGGGGGGGGGGGGGGGGGGTGATAAATAACTAGTCCATTTCCCTGCCACCAAGTGCTTTGTACCCGCTGTATTCTTTGCACAACTACCATATCTGACATCCTTGCTTACTGGTGCTTGTATTTGGTAATATGATGGCTTGCATAACTCTGCCACCACAACGGTCTTTCCTTTTTATCTTATGAATGTTAATATCAAGAATGGCATCCATGCACTTGGGACACTTCCACACATGCGAAAAGCTGGCATGCTAATGATACCAGTTGCAACCTGATTAAAAGTCTGTCTCACTTCCCCCTTCAGTGTCAAGTATCTTCCAGAAACACTATTCATGCCTTTCCCGTTGAAAGAGTTTTTTTTTTCAGTGATGAATTCCCTATCTGTTCTTTTGCATTGTCTCTTTGATCCCATAAACTCTTCACCACATCGGCTTTGTCATACAGTAGCACACCGCCAGAGGAGCGGCAGCAGCTAATCTATCAATCTGCTCGTTACGTCACACACCTGTGACAGGGCCCAGATAATAGAGGGTGTAAAAGCTGATAACATGTAAAAAAACATACATTGGACAAAGGCAATATTGATGTGTTCCCACGCAGTGCTAATTGTGGACGTGCACATGTCAACAATGGGCGTTAAGGGTTTTGCTGTGTGATCTGAAGTTCAGATAAACTGAACCTAAATATATGAAATAACTGTAGTAGGCTGTTTGTTAAACCAGAGGACAGGTTTTTGTAGCTCATTTTAACAGAGAGCGCTTTTCGAATTGCGTATCAATAATAACCGGTCGAAATCAACAACCTTCCAGAACTTTATTTTTCCCTCCCAGAACTAAGCCATTAAAGTCATAGGTGTCTCCATTTCCTGCCAAAACTACCTATTGAGGTCAAACTCGGGCATTTGGCCTTGTCCTGCTTTTCTCAAAGTTTCTAAATTTATTTAATTCATCATGTCACTACTGTTTGGGAAGTTGTCATTTTTATTGTTCTAGATTAAATAAAGGCATTTTTTTTTTTCAAAACGCATTGATGGTCTACATAAAGTAGTACGTCAGACAGCACGGTGGTTTGTTTGATATGACAGTGGTGATGAGAGACGAGAGAGGAGAAGAAGAAGTGTTCCAACGACGAAATGTCCAACTTGAAGTGATAGTACAACAGCCAGGAGAAGAAGGAGACGCTGGCATATAAATAAACGATGAACTGAGTGAAGAAGAGGAGGAAGGAGCTGAACAGTGATAGACCACGTGTCCCAAAACAGACTTAATCGAGAGTCCCTGTTACATCATGTGTTGTGCATTAAACGTGAATCTCAGTAACTCTTGTCGACTGTTATGTTAGCGTCGACTATTATGAAGAGAAGTTGTGGGAGTTTATAAGTGAGAGTCTCTGTCTCGTCTACTCCTGATTCTTCCTGCAGTAAGAGAAACTTTTCAAACATAGTGACACAAATAAAAGTTTCACAGTGCTGTAAAATAAGATAAACAGTAAAGTACCATTTTCCACGCCTCTAGGCGTATTGGACATATAAGGCTAGACCTACTTTTTGTATAGAATAAATCGGCATTTGGTGGCTGATGTGGTCAGTATCACGCCGGCCGTCTTTATTTCCCAGGACTGCACCTAGTACCCACCCAAGGCTGGGTCGACCTAAGAGTCAAGGTCATTTAAAAAAAATATCAGGCTCTGTTATGACCCTAACTCACGACCTTCTGACACGCAGGCAGGCGTTTATCCGCCAACGCCACGGACACTCCCTTCATACTATTGTTGGCTAAACCGGACTGCGCAGTAAGCGGGTGACGAACTCCTTGTGGTCCGGGTTCACTTCCGGGGGTAGGCATAAAAGCCACATTTCTCCTAGTTTTACGGTATTTAAAATGGAATCAAGGCCGAAGGGTTGCGATATCCCTAATACCGAGCCTGAGGATTAACAACTCATGGCTTCTGACACGCAGGCAGGCGTTTATCCGCCAACGCCACGGACACTCCCTTCATACTATTGTTGGCTAAACCGGACTGCGCAGTAAGCGGGTGACGAACTCCTTGTGGTCCGGGTTCACTTCCGGGGGTAGGCATAAAAGCCACATTTCTCCTAGTTTTACGGTATTTAAAATGGAATCAAGGCCGAAGGGTTGCGATATCCCTAATACCGAGCCTGAGGATTAACAACTCATGGCTTCTGGATACTAAAACAAAGCAACAAACCGGTTTTAATATATCAGCATACATATAGGCAGATCCATCCATCCATCTACTATTGCATCTATCTACGAACGTAACCATCGTCCCGCCCATTCATCTACCCACACCATTTATCTCACCATCCACTCAATGCTATTTTTCACCGCTTCCTTCCATTCTGGCTGTTACCAGCCTTGCACTTGGGCTCGACCAAAACTTTGTATAAAAATCACCCTTACTGTCTCTATTTGATAGCGGACAGTAAGAGAGAAGCCCTGTGTTACTAGAATC
>CAJHNH020001015.1:125000-150000 GCA_905116865.2 Candidula unifasciata | reverse complement strand
GCCTTTTTTTGTGGAATCGGGAGATTAAAGTAAACCTAACTAACAAATACATACTGAAGCATTCCCCTGTAATAAACAAAACAAATACAATATGTAATTATATTAATACGCTGTTTTATGTTTTAAATTCTAACCTGGTCACAGATTATAAAATGTAAATGTTTATCATTGCTCAACAATATTTTTTTAATAAGGGCTGGCTCATATGCCATTAGTAAATGTCTAGATCATTGGTCAGCGCCAGTAATGAAAAGCATAAAAAAAGCCAGCAAAACCCGAACGAGAACTACAACTAGCCAGTTTGTTTAAAAGAAAAAAAAAGTGAACAAACAAAAGAACAGAAAAAAAACGGTTAGAAAGCTGTTATCATGGTACAGAAATAATGAAATTGATAGTGCATACACAGTTCTGTTTTTCTCGGATGCAGGTCGAAATACGCATACACGTCCTTGCAGACAAAAAATGAACAAGATGTGATCAAGAGAGATAGAAAAAGCGAGAGATATACATGCTATTAAGTAACTAAACAATTATCCTAAAAAAGGAGGGTGAACTTTCATGTTATAGAGAAACAGATACCCAACTGATGGGAAAGGTGACTTTTAAAAGACTTGCGAATTGCGTCATTGGAGAAATCAGACTTTCTGGCCGAGATTTTTATGTACAAAAATGAAAAGAAAAATAGTAAAATGTAAACGTTAGTCACTGATCTGAGTGCACAGTTCTGCCCATTGGAAAGATACTGGCTGAATCTCCACGCTAGATGTAGCACTATTTCATATTTTCTTATACACATTTTGCAAATGCTAATTAATGTAGATCTAACTGTGGCAAGGAGAAGTAAGATCGGCATGAAAAATAGAACTATAACTTTACAGTGTATTAATCAAGAAAAAAACAATTAACAGTGAAGCTTCCGAGCTCTCATCAGCTTCAGCAGAAACGGAGAATAATAAAGATACTTAAATGCATATATAAAACTCCAGCCTGATGCTGAGACATATCACGTGGCTATTAGTCTGAAACAATGTCACAAACCTCTGGGTGACCTTGCTGTCCGTGGCTCGTATCTGGGCCTATGACAGACAAACTAACCTTTAACACACACTGAACCCAGAGGCACACAGAGCACACATGACAATCTTTATTGCGAGTACAGTTAATAAAACAGACAGTTGACTTCCAGCTGTGTGGCCACCTATTGCCTGGACCCTCTGGCCGAACGAGCTTTACAGTCGCCTCGCACTCCAGTACGTTCCACAGGCAATCTCCGGTGCACAAACCACACTGGCACGGGATACGCTCTTAGTATTTCTGGTACACCACAGGGGCTGAGTGGTCTCAAGGAATGGTTTTTGCCTAAAATGCTTGAGGTCCAGGGTTCAAAAACCGGTGGGATTTTTCCACTTGGACTTCTAGTAATTTCTCCTGGTCTCTGGGTAGTAACCCCAGACGCATGTGTGCATGGTTGCGTGAGTAAAAAAAAATATCCTGACAGATAGTGCACCCCATACATAGATATAATCATTTAACTGCAAATGATTTTCTACTGGGGGAAATTACCGGTGTATTTTCAATCAACTTGCAATTTGGCTACTAATGAGGAGGCAGGGGGGTGAGGTATGGCAACTCTTCAGTGTAGAGATGTAGATGCTTAATTCGTTCATGAATATAACTGTTATACCGGCATCACTTCTAGAAACTGAATAATTACAATACATTTCCAGCGAATTATACATACCTAGTGTCTTTGCTGTGAAAAGCGACAACATAACTGCTCTGTAGGAATTATATTAAATCTCCTGTAACAGGGGATAATACATTCAATAACTGAAACAAGAGTGACGCCTATACTGTTCTATTCGAGACACAAACGCAGATTAGCTGGCAAGCAAACTTACACAGGAGCCGCCGTGGTGTAGTGGTTATACATACTCCTGCGGATCAAAAGTTCCTGGGCCAAGGTCATAACACAGCAGGATCATTATACAAACTGACCGTGGCTGACCAGCCCTAAATTAAAACCAAGTAAGTCATGGGAAGTAAAGGAGGCAGGCTATATTCTGATTACATCACCCACGGAGTGCCGACTGGTCTATAAAATATAGGTCTACATATATGCCCAATACTCCTGAAGGCATCAAAAAGTCATTTGGTTGAGTGTGCTGATTACTGAACATCACTGAGTCCTGCAGATATAGCCATGAACTTACAGCATCTCGCATCCATGAATGAAGAATGTAAATCAAATAAAAAGAGCATCAGCATCGAAAAGACAGAAGTAGTGTAAAAAGAAAAATAGAAGCAGAATATAATTATAACATAACTGCATTCATATATTAAAACAGACATTTGAGTTTAAATATTCTGGAACAACATTCACATTGGACGAAGAAATTGACATCTGATGCAGTAAAGCTATTTAAGTATTAGCACAGCTACTCCCTTCCCCCCTCCACACTCTTACAGCAAAAGGCAATCACTATCAACGCAGTTAAACATTTCATACAAAGCATTTTCATTCCCACCTTATGCTATCAGTGCCAAGCGTTGTCACTCACAACAATACATAAAAGAACACTAGTAACCATAAAAATAACGTGGCTGAGAAAGGCTGTAGGAGTTACCAGATGAGATAAAATCAGAAATGAGGTCATACGAGATGAAGTCGGAACATAACTAATTTTAAAATACATACAACGACAGCAAATCAAATGGCTTGCCTATTTCTAGACAATGCCTTCTGATGCTACCATGCAAGGCATACACCAAAAGAGAAAAGATACGTAGAGCAAGAGGTAGACCAAGAGATAGTTGCAAAGATAACATCAAAGAAACTCTATAGCACCACAATGTGTCTATGGTCGAATCAGCCAGAGGAGCACGAAGCAGGACCTTATATCTTCCATGACACCCGGAGCGGTAAAAGAGGACATAAAAAAAAAAAAAAGAACGAGATGGAGTTGTGCAACACAGGCATGAGAAGCAACATCAGTTTTAAGAATCATCGGTTAAGTTGTCGATAAAGTAGGATTGTGAATTGCCTCTGCAAACTTTGGAATATAGTTTACATTTCTTTAGGAATATGCCCTTCCATATCAGAACCATTGTTTAATAATCCATTCTCGTTTAGACTGACGTCTTTACGATCTTCAGAGAATCAACAACAAGATCAGAATAATGAAGGTATGCATCAGACATCTATTCTTTGCGAATAATGCTGCAATAACAAAACCACTTGGTCGGAGACAGAACAACGTTTACCAAATGCATTCGATTTTGCTGTTGTGAAATATGACTCATCATCATCTAGCAGGTCTTTTGCAGAACGTCGCTTTCAAACCGTCAGCCTGAAAGAAGACCGGTCTCTCGCCAGCTCACACGCCTCTCGCACTGTCCTCCCCACGGTGTCACTCATAGCCTTCACTGGTCGGTCCCCGCCTCGTCTTTCCTGGTACCATGTACCATACCAATACCTATTAATTCGTTTTTGATTTTACCGAGACACTTGACATGACCAAAATATTAATAATGTCCTGGGTCCACTTGTTCATTTTCTTGTGTGATTCCAGTACTAATCTATGGATGCGAGAGATGGAAATCAACGAAAACTCTAGACACAAAATTAGACAGTTTTGAAAATAAATGCCTTAAAAGAATACTAAATTTCAAATGGTCAGATTTCCGAACCAATACACAAATAAGGCAAGAATCCAGGCAAGAGTATGTGTCTAATTTTATACGAAAACGCCGCTGGAACTATGCCGGCCACGCTCTTAGAATGGGTAAATCAAGACTTCCTTACCAAGCCCTCATTTGGACACCACAGGGGAAAAGATCTCGTGGAAGACCAAGGGAAACCCTACGTAGAACTATCATCAGGGAAGGCTCACTCATGGGCCACACAAACATCCAAGACCTACAACAGATTGCAACGAACCGCCATGCATGGAGAGTCATGACCTCTGACCTATGTGCCGCACTCGACACAAGAGGAAAGACTAACTAACTAACTAACTAACTTGTTCATATGACCCTGTACTAACGTAACTTTATGGCCGTGTGTCCACCTGGCTTCATTAGACTGTTGTTACTCATATGTTATAAAACATTGCCTCTGTTACAGGTCTTTCTAAGTTAACTTATTTAAGTATCCGACACATGATATCGCTTATGAGCCGGTTTGTGTGTGTGTGTGTGAGTGTGTGTGTGGATTTTCTACATTTACTGTTTTCCAAGGGTTTTACCAATATATATGCCTCATTGATTTTATCGCATAATTATCTATGTCTTTTTAAATAATCACTATGACCCATTTTGGTTATTGGGCCATTTGGAACTATCCATGTTCCAAGCGTACATATTGCCACACATGTTGCTATGTAGAACAAAAATACTGTCACAAGTATATAGTATTCTCTTTAGTGATCATATTATAATGGGACATACCTTGTTCTGTAAACAAAAACAGACCGGCACATGATAAAATGTAAAACTTATGGACGTTTTTTTCCTATTACATAACAAAACATAACCCTTGACCTTTTATGGTCGTGGAGGTGAATCGGTGGAAGCACTAGGACAGAAAACCAGTAATATTGTTCTGTCTTCCGCTTCATGAAAAAGTGAATGATAACTTAGCCATGTCCATTTATTGATGACATTCAGATTCTTTTTGCCCTCCTCTTCTTCGTCTGTTTCATCTGGGTAAAGATTACACATCACAGCATTCAGGTCAAGCCCACATTAGCTCCATCTCCCTAATCTGCATACAACGAAGGGTTCCTATTTTGATGATACCCCTCGTCATCTGGTTAACTGCTCGTCTTACGTTCTCTTTCAGCCTCGAGTGGCGCTCAGAGCTCATAGCCTCTCCTTACTGTATCATTATATCCAGGTACGAATTTTCATAATCTTCCATTTTATAGCTTTGAGATCACATCTGCCTTGTGCAGTTGCAATAACTCCCAAATGAAGCATTTCTAGCAGGCCTATCTGCCTGCACATTCCTATACATAGCTGAATAACCCGGGTAAATTATCCATGCGACTCTGACCAACTGCGACATCTAGATTGATGTAACCCATTCCATATTAAGAAAACTAGACTGCACCTTCCTGAGCATGCTTTGCGAATCCACCACTATGATGACAACATGCGTAGCTAAGATTCTTTTCCCACCCACGGAACGTCACAGTTACCGATTCCACCTCCACTGTCATGCTGGATACAGTGATGTCATGTGCCGAGAGCTCTCTTCATTTATTTTTTCCACCATGCTTTTGCAGCGAGACCCCATTCACTTGGCCTACCCCTCGTAACTGACCTATCAATGTATAAAATCACAACTCCGGACCTAGAGTTGTCCTGCATCTACATGCCCCATCGCCCATTCCCTGCACTCTCTTTCCAAGGTAATTAGTACTTCGTGCAGCTTTTTTTTCTACCCGTTGGTACCTTTACCCATTCTTTTCGTCGCCAACTTTGTCTTCGTCTACCCTCTTCTTCCCCCCTCCCCCAATGTCCCTTTGTAGTGCCTCCAGTTTATGTAGATCCCTAAGCTCCTCTTGTCTCTGCTCGTTTACGAGGTCAGTATTACAGCAGTGGAGGCGATGGAGAAAGAAAAAACACTGGCTTGGAGCTCAACCTTATCTTACTGATGCGGCTCTGTATTGTAATCAGGCTTAGCTGGTACTTTTATTCAAGTAGATAAAGTAAGAGTTTAAAGTCCACAAGGTAATACTCGCGATGATGCTGCTCGAGTCCTCAGAACCCATAGTGTCAGCTGTCCAGACCGCTCTGAAGACTTGTACTAAATGGAAAGTCCTAGATGCGATACAATTTGCCCAGGAAGCACTCAAATTGAAATAGGTCATGGGTTACACATAAACCGACAAACGAGGCCTAGAGCAGGGGAAAGTTAATCTGTGGTCAAAAACCTTAGCAAAAGAAGACAGAGATATGGTAATTGAGCAGAACAGGAAAACGAGATTCGGATTTAAAAAGCTGCCCAGCAGTCGCAACAAGGTCAGTGGATCGGCCTAGAGAGCGCCTTGTCACGAACACTCACATGAGTTGAGATTTGGAGAATGGCCCCGTGGCGAGTGAGCTTTGTAATCAGATCTGCTTGTGACGTATTACCCTCAGTGGCCAATGTGCTGAAATGACATGCCACCGCTGACCCGACATGCCCCCTCTGCAGAGCGAAGCAGATCCTTGAGTACATACTGTACGCGTGCAGGAAAGACCTAGGCCAGGGACGGTATACGTGACGCCACAATAAAGTCTTGAAGAAGCTGGCGGACATTGTGGACATTGGCGGACACTGAGCCAGGATGAGGACCAACGCAAGGGCCAGTTCTACCTTTATCCTCATGCGCTTCCTCAAGGTTGGAACAATTTATAACGTTAAATTCAGCGTACGCTCCATCGATACTTGACTAAGCGAGGAACTGGTTACTGGCTGTCAACTGCCTGGTTTCGAGAGGTACCCAGAGTAATCCGGAAGAAAGGCCTGAGATCTGATATAGTCCTACACTCTGGTGAGAAATGACATCTCATCCTGATAGAGCTGACCGTGCTGTATGAGTCGCGAATATACAAACATCACATGTACAAGCTTGAGAAGTACTGTGGTCTCGCGGCCTATCTGAGGAGTGACGAAACGTACGAAGAAAAAATCTTCGCCGTCGAGGTTGGCGCAAGAGGTCTTGTCTCCCTTCCACTTACAATGTGCAAAAGCAGCTGGCTTAAGAGTAAATAAGCGAGCGAAGCTGCATAGAGAGCTTTCAGCTGGCTTTGAACACAACGAAATGTCAACGAAATGTCACGAAGACGGGCCTCGGTAGGCTCACGCCCATCTTAAGGGCTATTTATAGGTCCTGACAACTAATTTCATAACAAAACGGAAGGGAGTTCCTACTTCCTTCCTTCTTCGACTGATGTGTTCTTTGTTCGGATGTTTTGCGTGTTGGGGATACATACTCCATTAACTGTATTTAACTGTTTTGCTTGTGATTATATAAATAAATATGCCTAGGAAATGTCGTATTCCTTTATGTAAATCTAATTATAGATCGACGAGTGAATATGTAACTGTATTCAAATTCCCAAGGGATTCTGAAATGAGAGATAAATGGAAGAAGTGCATACCACGTAAAGATTGGTCGCCTAATAAATACAGCGTGGTGTGTCATTATTGTATCGAACAAATCTACAGATAAATCTGGTGTTGAACATGAAGTACCCAGAGGGTATCCTGTTTTAAAATCAAATGCATATCCATCTGTGTTCCCAGAACTGCCAGCCTACTTATCAGTTGAAGTACCACAAGCTCGCAAAAATCCTAAAAAACGAGCATCAGAAATTGTCAGCAGATATGAAAATAATAACAGCGAGTGGCTATCAATGGATATTGTGGAGGATTTTGAAACGCTGCAGTGTCAGATTACCACTAAATTAAAAGACTTGTTAGATACGAACTGGAATATGTATACTGTCACAGAGGGTACATCATGTTGTCTTGTATTGTACACAGTCAGTGTGAAAGCAGACACTGCACCATCAATATCAGTAAGTGTAAAGATCTTACCAGATATGTGTGTAGAAGTGTATCTGGAAAGTGAACAGGTTGCTTGTCAAAATCCTGATTGGATTATTACTAAAAGTAAATTGGAATGATGGTCGCAACTAGAAAATCTACTGATTCGTTACAAGGAGACTGACTCCGCAACATTTCCGAAGAGTTTCAGTGATTTGTTGTAAGAAGCTTGCAGTAACTTAGATATTGCTAGAGAACTCCTGTTATCATCTGAGGACACTAATGAACAGACAACTGAAAAGCAATTAATGTTTATGACAGAACAGATTCAACTGAAAAATAAGAGCAAATATGCCAGACGCTACAGCAGTTGTACATTGTGTTTTTCCTTTATGATTTTCATCAAATCTCCTGCATGCTACAGATTTATCAGAAAATCTATGTTATTGTGTCTCCCACATCCGAACACATTAACAAGTTTAACTTCACCTTGCGCACTGTCTAACAGTGATGGGAGCATTTCTGGGTACTTAAAATTTAGAGAGTGCAGGCTTTCTGATTTGGAAAAGATTGTAGTGGTGCAAATGGATGTAAATTACTCAGGAGGTCGGTTACTTGGTAGAGCTGAAAACTCAACACATTCAGCAACAACAATACAAGCTTTTATGGTTTCTTCTGTATTTGGTAGTTACCATGAAGTTGTAGAGTTGGCACCAATGCACAGAATGACATCAAAGGATCTAAGTGCAAAATTGCTTCAGATAATCAAAACTGTTCAAGAATATGGTTTTACAGTTTTGGCAGTTATTGCAGACAACTACCCTGTTAACCGCAAAGCGTACAACAATCTTCCCAAGTCCAGCAGTACACGCATAGAAAATCCAGGCATTCCAGGCAACAAAATCTTTCTGCACTAGTATGTCTCTGTTCACCTGCTTAAATGTATATGGAGAAATTGGATAAATCAGAAAGACACAGAGCAGACATTTTCATATCCTTCCACAGCTGGGTTAATGCTGAATGCAGCATCTACCTTAAATTATACCAGCAAAGTAGCAAGTGCTTCTTTTTCACATCTGAAGGATCTGTACCAGACCGAGCGCCTCAACATTGTGAAGCTAGCACCAACTTTGAGATACAAAGCTCTTAACCCTTCCAGTATAGAAAGGCAGAATGTTTCACTAGCTCTTGCTATTTTCAGTGAGTACAACATTGCTGCTCTAATGTTTGTAAGAAATCAAGAAACAGCAGATTTTCTTCAAGCCATTTGGAAGTGGTGGCATGTTATGAATGTTAAGAGTAGATTCTCAGGTAGAAATACTGGTAACATATTTGCCAATCCACTCACTTCAGTTAATGATGAATCACTTCATTATTTGAAAAAACTTTCTAGTTTGGTTGATTGAATGGATTAAGGTGCCTGCTTTGATGGGAAAACTAACAAGAGAGACACATACTGCTTTGTTGCATACTGTAAAAGCTGTGATTGAACTGGCTGACTATTCTTTTTCTACTTTTAATGCGGAATTCCTACTTTTGGGAAAACTACAAACAGATAATTTAGAAGCCAGATTTAGTGAATATCAACAATTGTCAGGGGCAAACTATGTTGTGTCGGTGAAACAAATTTTGGAAGCAGAAAAGAAATTGAAGGTTTACTCCGTTTTATGCCTGACATCATCTGTCTATGGAAACTTTGCAATTCGGAACTTTGCAGAGGCTGTGAGCACAGTGGATGATGAGTGCCATAATGTTTTTGATGTCATCCAGTCTGATCTAGACAAAGTATTTTTCCACATTGATCCTAATGACTGTGAGTTGTATTGTGTTGACGGCACAGAGGAAGTATTAATTTATACTGCTGGATTTTTCTCTAGTAAGATCACCAGGAAAGTTCAGTTCATGTCATGTAAGACTTTGCTACAAATGGACAAAACATTAACAGTTGATGTTCAGCCAGATTTCTCCACTGAGTATATCGAGCTAATGGATCGAGGAGGCTTCAATTACCCTTCTAAGTTGATTACACTGTTGACATTTGTGTCTTATGCTGCTATGCAGAGGCTCATATCATCAGAACTAGAAGATAAATTCATGTCATGTGAACAGAACAAGAAGCTACTTATGTGCATTGTTACATGCAGTATTCAGAAATATTATGCTGATGAACTGAATGGTGTGTGTGCCAATGGGTGTCCAAAGTCGGGTATTATTTCAAAAGCGCTATCTCCGCTGTGTAATATATTCCGAAATAATTACCAAAAAAATTCACAATGATAAGGAACTGAATTGCACATTGAATAAGGAGAGAATGTTGTCATCTCTCATCTTAAACTTGTATATATATTCTCTATATAGTATAGAGGAGATATATTTAGTAGTACCCTAGTATTGTTATGAAATTTACTCTGAAAGAAAATTATTACTTTCCTATTGACTGTGCATAAATGGTGCAACTTCACTGTGGATAAATTGTGTCAGGATATTTCTGAGCTGCCTCTGGGTAAGTGGAAAAAAACATGTTTTAATGTGCTTCACTGACTTAACATATATATATATATATATATATATATATATATATATATATATATATATATATATATATATATGTATATTAACCTCTGTTATTGTGATGTACTGTTAAATCTTTCCATGTAGTTCTCTGGGGCCATCTATTCCCAGCATGTTTTCAAATGTCATTATTTTTTTGCTGTGTATCATGTAATTATAATTTACTTAACTTTAAAAGTAAGTCAGCCGCTTGTTTACTAATTAATAACAAACAGTATTGATGTTTATGTTCATGTTGACTGTAGCAAAAGTATTTTTGTTTGTCTGTTAGAGCGTTTATTGTTATATTTAAATAGCACACTTATTTACTTTAAAAATAACGTATAGTTCTATAAAATATGTAGAAAATTAATGAAACTGTAGTTTAATTCGTTTATACATCTCCTCGATAAAAACTGTTAACACAGAAGGCCTCAATTCTTGCACAAGAACGGGAATCCCCGTTTACCCAGTTGGTCTATTTATATCTAAAGATGGCCGTGGCTGGTCTAAGCCCCTAGTAGGAAAGAACTTAACATCACTGCAAAAGCCAAAGTCCCAAGGGTCCACTAGTGTTTCTCAGCCAATTGCTAAGTCTGACATTATGTCCGACAATAGCACAGTAGCCTGTGAGAACCACAGTAGACGCATTCTTTTTGGGGCGGAGGTGTGCGACAAATCTCGCTTGTCACTCGACCGTGTAGGTGGGCGGCCAATTTGCTACCGTAGCTCACTTACCGCGCACAAAAACACACACGCACATACAGAGACACACACGGTCGCATGACCGCATCCACACATCTGCCACAGCAGGAAGGTCCATATAGCTGACCACCCTAAACTCGTCATCGTAACTATGTAATAGAATAGGCCAAGCATAGTTAGATAGTTCGTTTGTTGTGGGGGAGTCCTGATAGGAAAAATCCATATAAAACCCTTTGATAATGACTCTTTTAGGCTTTGAGTGTCGAATTGAATGTTAGGACACATTTTCTGCGCCTATTCTAAATAAATTGTCTGACCACTGCACTGCATTAGTGAGCGCAATTCGTACGCTAACTGCTGTTGTTAGGGGACGTGTTTGTGTGCGTCACTCTCTACAGTCCGGTCTTGGAGGCAGGCGTTTTTCCTTGTGTCTCGCCAATTGACCGTTATACAGACAAGATTCCTTGTTCTCTTTTTTATTTACAATGGGTGAGTTTTCTTAAGGACTTTTTAATTGAATATTTGAGTTCATAGTGTCTGTGATGTAGGTAAGTAAGGTCAGCAGCTGGATAATGCGAATCTGTTTTCCTACGACTCTTGACAAGGAAGGTGGCGAAAGGAGCTCCAGATCGGAATGCACTTTCGGTTGACATTTCTCGCAGAATGCTTTGAAATGGTCTTTTAAACCTTTTCAATTCAATCAATCTACATATCTGGAGTGGGTTTGTAGTATTGATAACTTTGTATCGTTAATTATTTGCTGGTATTCGGTATCAGAACTTGGTAAGTCTCTGAATTGTTTTGAACGACAAAAAGCTTATAGGCAGACATGACGTCATGTCCGCTGTTGCTAGGTGATTTCGTAACCACAACAAGCTTCGACTGTCGTATTGTTTTCATGACATATTTCAGTAGGTCTTGGTTTGGACTTCATCGCAGATCCCTTATTTTCTACGTTAGAGGGAACGGTAAATAATGGAGATCTGTCTAACCTTTGCTACAGAACTGTATCCAGGAACTCTTCGAGTTTATGATCTGGTGCTCACTCTAGGAAACTAAATGGATTCTAAGATAGAGGTGACCAACCTTCATGGTTGGGAATAACCTCAAGTTTATCTGAGCATGAGGAGATGGTAAGGATGTTGATTGACCAGGTGCATTAGATACGGTTCGCTCATGGGTGTTGCTTTGTGTTTTTCAGGTTATGAAGATCCAACAAGTGTCAGTGTCTTGTAGACTGGTTCCTTCTGCCACTACACATTAAGCAATTTACATGTGGTGAATTGTGGTCCTGAACGTGTGGACGATACTTGAGTCGTCGTCTTCCGAGCTCAAGGTGATTGTTCTCGATCAACGCCAGAAACTGTTCCTGCTGGTGAAATAATGTTGGGAAGTCTGGCGACGTGAAGATCTATTCCGGCATCCAGAGAAGCAGCCTCGTTTCTGAGAAGTCCTATCGTAAAGTACGGTAGTCGGAAACTTCGCTCCAGCATCCAGAGGAGATATAAGATCTAAACAGATAAGTCAGAGTGACCCGTATGACGGATTAAATCTAAGTGGACCTTTCCAATCCATCAGATTCCTCAGACATGATGATACTGGACAGAAACGTAGAGTAGGAGGAAGACACTCGCACTAACTTTGTTCTTGAAAGTATTCAATATTCTTTCAGTTAATTCTTCAAGTTATTTTTCTTCAGCTTGGTTACAGGGAACCTATTACATTGATTCTCGAGTTCATCTGCCTTCTAGTTCTTAGGAGAGTTTTGTCTAATTGGAGTTCCTTGTGGCATTTATAAACGTAGTCTTGTCTTATCGTATTCACTGTTGATTATTTGTTCGACTGGATTTACATTAATCCAGTCTGGGGGCAAACAGTGGTGAGGACGTCTGGCCGAGAGGTACCCAAGTGTTCATAATAACCCTGTGGAATCAGAGCTCGTGTCACCTCATCCCTGAGACAGGTTGAATGGAAAGTTTGAACCGAGGGTTAGGCCTCTAGACGAACGAGAGCCACCATTCAAAACACTCCTGTCTCAGAGCATCTGAGGGATTTGTGAAAATATCCTGTAAGTAAGGTGCGCGACAAAACTGCCATACGACAGTCACTATCGTAAAATGGGGGGTCGTCCGGGATCCTTGTTAATTGTAATTGTATTTGTCAACAGTGAATTAGAGTGTTCAGTAGTTGTGCTGGACACTTGACCAGCTGGTTGTCATATTGATAAGTTGTCTGGTAGAGTTGGTGACTACTTTGAATACGTTCCTTGTAATCTTCCTGGGAAGAAATAAGAGGTTGTTTCAGTAGTCTTTGACAAGCGGTTCTTCCTGTTTTCACTTTGTAGGATTCTATTGGTCCTAGTGATAGGAAGATTGTCTTTCTGAAATAGTGTCAATTGTTCTTCTGGTTTGTGTATTGTGGTTTTGGTTGCATCACCACTGACGTTTTGTGTCTAACATTTACAATTATCGTAAATTGTTGCATATTTGTTGGATCTTCTTTTTTAAGTATCTTTACAGCTCGACATGGCGCAGTCCAGAATTTCTATTCCAGAGCTGAAAGAAATGGCTGTCCAGATGGGACTGGAAGGAAGGGAGTTGACCGATTGGATTAAGACCACCGAAAGAGAAATGAGAATGGAGGCTCGTGAATCTGAACGGCTCAGAATTGAGTCTGAGAGACTCCAAGAGTCCGAGAGGCTCAGGATCGAATCCGAGAGACTCCAGGAAACTGAGAGACTCAGGATCGAATCCGAGAGACTCCAGGAAACCGAGAGGCTCAAGTTGGAGTCCGAAAGACTCAGAATCGAAGCCGAGAAAGAAGTAAAGATGAAGGAGCTGGAAATTCAGGCACAAAGAGATAGCCAGATTTCTAGATCTCAGTCTTCAGAAATGGAGACTGTGTCTACTCACTGCATCTCGACACCTGCCATGAATTTTCCTATGCCTGCCTTTGATGCGAAGCTGGAAACGATTGAGCAGTATATCGATAAATTTGTTAAACTTGCAACTATCTATAATCTTGAGAAAGATAGATATACATTAAAACTGGCACAGGGATTGAGAGGAGAGGCATATGAAATTTTTCAGCGGATGCCCACTGGCTCCGATACTGACTTTGAAGCCCTGTGCCAGGCTTTATTGAAAAGGTTCGAGTTGAACGCTGCTAGTTACAGGCATAAGTTTAGAAATGAAAGGAAAATGATTGGGGAAACTTATCCGCAGTTTGCAGATAGATTAAAAAGTTATATGAGTAAGTGGCGTGAAATGGCTGGCTATGAAGCTTCCTTCGAAGATCTGCAAGAATTGTTCCTAACCGAACAATTAAAGGACACTCTACCGAAGTCAATGCAAACTTTTCTCACCGAGAACGGTGCAGAAAAATTGACTGACATTTTGGTTCATGCCGAACGGTACGAGTTAGCCCATAAGGATGATAGTTCGGGGAAAGCCAAGCCACATAATAATCATGATAGGAATAGTCAGAAAGGTCAGAAAACTCCAACTCCAGGTTCCCCTAAAAAGAGCCCATCCCATGTAAAACACCAGAATCCTTCTAAATTTGGCAGTTCGCAACAGAAACAGTTGTACAATAGTTCTAGAAAACCCTACTGTAGGAATTGCAATAATAATTCCCACCACACTAATGATTGTAAGGTGAAGTCAGCAGGGGGGACTCAATTGTCAGCTATGTTGACGACTGTCGGTTCGTCTGCCGCAGAGAAATTATATAACCGTTCCAATAGGCCACCTGTGGTAGAGAAGGTCTGGGCTAACAAAAAGAGAATTTCTTGTCTTTATGATTCGGGGTTGTCCTATTCCGCGGTCTGTTCCCCTGAAATCGTTAGAGATGATCAGTATACAGGTGAATTTATAGAGCTCAGATGTGCAACTCTTGATGCTCAACCCATGAACTTGCCGGTAGCTAAGATAGAGGTCAAGTCTAGATACGTTACTGGAGAGATTGAGGCGGCCGTTTTGAAACGGAGTACGTTCCCTCTTATTTTAGGAGCTCGTTATGTCTATTTAGCGAATGCCCCTACACCTTCAGAACAGCTTGCGGCGATGACCACCCGTGCGCAACATAAATGTGCCACGGAAGATCAAAGTCACGTAAATCCCTTACCTGACGAGATCAAGGTAGCCCAAGAGACTGACCCTACCCTTAGAGCTTGTTTCAAAAAATTACCTGTCTGTCACACTCCGCCGAGAAGAAATGATTACTTTATGAAAGGTAAATTGCTTTTTCGCGTTGGGAGTGACCAATATACTGAGCATAGTCAGCTAGTCGTGCCACGACCATATCGGCAACAAATTCTCCAAATGGGTCACACGATCGCGTATAGTGCCCATATGGGAATAAATGCCACGACTCAACGTATTTCCTGTCATTACTTTTGGCCGGGTATGACAACGGACATAATACGTTTTGTCAAATCTTGTCCGGAGTGCCAAAGAGTCGCCCCGAAAGGCAAGATTGCACCAGTTCGACTGGGAGAAACTCCCATAATGTCCACTCCCTTCGAGAGGGTGGCTGTCGACTTGGTGGGACCCCTTCCCCTCACGAAAAAGAAGAATGCCTATATCTTAACCCTGGTAGATAGTTGCAGTGCCTGGGGTGAGGCTGTACCGCTTCGTAAGATAGATAGTCAGAGTGTGGCTGAAGCTCTGATTGGCATCTTTACTCGTGTAGGATTTCCCACACAAATCTTGACTGACAACGGATCGCAGTTCAAGGGGAAATTGATGGAGGAGGTGTTTCAAATTCTTAAATCTCATCATATATGCACTAGTCCATATCGACCCCAAGCGAATGGCCAAAATGAGCGATTCAACGGGACGTTGATTTCACTGCTGAGGAGGTTATCCCAAGAGAAACCGGAGAAGTGGGACGAATACGTGGCTGCAGCACTATTCGCTTATCGCGAAGTCCCTAATGCTTCCACCGGCTTTTCACCAGCAACGTTGGTTTTTGGGAGGCCCATTTCTGGTCCTTTGGCCATACTCAGAAAAACGTGGACGGACGAAAATGCAGATGAGACCTTGAGGACCACGTCACGGTACGTGCAAGAACTCAAAGAAAAATTGAAGTTAGGTTGGGACCTAGCTAATAAGAATTTGAATCGTGCTCGTCAACGTTACGCAGCACACTTCAACAAAAAGACGAAGGAACGTAGTCTTGATGTTGGAGATAAAGTTCTGTTACTTTTGCCAACGGGGAAGTCCAAGATTGATTTAGCTTGGGCAGGCCCTTATTCCGTGTTGGAAAAAGTCTCTAGAATGCACTACAAGATAAGTGTGAAGGGTAAGTCGAAGGTTTACCATATTAATCTTCTCAGAAAGTATAATGAGAGAGAGGTAAATGGACCGGAGACTCTGTTAACACTGTCTGTAGCAATGGAGGTGGACGGAGGAGAAACCACTGCGGTAGAATATCCTCTCCATCCCGGGGAAACATACAAGGATGTAGAGATTAACCCTGCTCTCTCCTTGTCCCAAACTGAACGGCTCGCACGTCTCTTATCGGATTATACTTCCGTGTTCACAGAGAAGCCAGGGCGTACTTCGTTGATCGAATACGATATGAAGTTGGTGAGTGAAGAACCCATTCGCCAGCGCCCTTATCAAATCCCCTTTTCTAAGCAGGAATCTGTTAGAAAGGAGATTGAATATTTGCTAAAAGAAGGTGTGATTTCCCCCTCAGAATCCCCCTTCAGTGCGAACGTTGTCTTGTTGAGGAAGCCTTCGGGGGAGCACCGATTGTGTATAGATTATAGGCAGTTGAACAGGGTGACGGAGTTTCTTCCTGAACCCCTTCCGGACCAAAGTCTTTTGTTTGCCCGGCTCAACAAAGCCAAGTACTTTTCGAAGATTGACTTGAGCAAGGGGTATTACCAGATACCGGTTAAGGAAGAAGTTCGTAAATATCTGGCCTTTAGCACTTCGGATTCCCATTATCACTTTAATGTCCTTCCGTTCGGAACCTGCAATGCTTGCGGGGTATTCACCAAAATGATGCGGTTACTTTTAGATCCTCTAAAAGATCCCACTATCATCAATTTTATGGATGACATTTTGGTGGCTTCCGAAACGTTTGAAGCACATATTCAGTCCTTGCAGAAACTGCTGCATCGATTGAAAGAAACCGGCCTGACAGCCCGACCCACCAAGTGTAAACTGGCCTGGCCCAATCTCGAGTTCTTGGGACACACTGTGTCCGAAGGTACGATCAGACCTGAGTCCAAGAATATCGAGAAACTCCGGAACGCGGTTAGACCACATACTAAAAAGGAGGTCCGTTCATTCGTATCTTTGTGCGGATACTATCAGAAATTTATTCCAAATTTCAACTCCATAGCTGCTCCCTTAACGGATGCGCTTAAGAAGGACCATCCTGAAAAAGTATGTTGGACTCCTGAATGCGAAGATGCCTACAACACGTTGAAAGAGAAATTGACGTCTTCTCCCGTGTTGCAGTTACCCGATCTGTCGAAACCCTTTGTGTTGAGGACAGACGCGAGTGGCATCGGGATTGGGGCCGCACTTCTCCAATCTGGGATTCAGGACCCGGAGATATTGTTTCCCGTCGCCTACGCCAGTCGGAAACTTAACGTGGCCGAACGCGGTTACTCATGTATAGAACGGGAATGTTTAGCGTTGGTTTGGGCGGTCCAAAAATTTCAGCCATATTTGTATGGTGTGAAATTCTCTGTGCAGACTGACCATCAACCTTTGGTGTTCCTGGCGTCATCTGCTCACCTGAACCCAAGGTTGATGAGATGGTCGTTGCTGCTGCAACCTTATTCGTTCACAGTGGAATATATTCCTGGTGGACAGAATGTGGGAGCAGACTTTTTGAGTCGCCACCCTTCGTCTGCTGACGTGCTGACTGAGGATGGGGACAATGTTGTGGAACCTGAACCTGGTGATGGTTAGATGTGTGATGCTGTCGTTCGATTCGCGTGACGCTCATCTCCTTTTGGGGGAGCTCTGTCGCATGACCGCATCCACACATCTGCCACAGCAGGAAGGTCCATATAGCTGACCACCCTAAACTCGTCATCGTAACTATGTAATAGGATAGGCCAAGCATAGTTAGATAGTTCGTTTGTTGTGGGGGAGTCCTGATAGGAAAAATCCATATAAAACCCTTTGATAATGACTCTTTTAGGCTTTGAGTGTCGAATTGAATGTTAGGACACATTTTCTGCGCCTATTCTAAATAAATTGTCTGACCACTGCACTGCATTAGTGAGCGCAATTCGTACGCTAACTGCTGTTGTTAGGGGACGTGTTTGTGTGCGTCACTCTCTACAGTCCGGGTATCTCTGTTTTCCTACGACTCTTGACAAGGAAGGTGGCGAAAGGAGCTCCAGATCGGAATGCACTTTCGGTTGACATTTCTCGCAGAATGCTTTGAAATGGTCTTTTAAACCTTTTCAATTCAATCAATCTACATATCTGGAGTGGGTTTGTAGTATTGATAACTTTGTATCGTTAATTATTTGCTGGTATTCGGTATCAGAACTTGGTAAGTCTCTGAATTGTTTTGAACGACAAAAAGCTTATAGGCAGACATGACGTCATGTCCGCTGTTGCTAGGTGATTTCGTAACCACAACAAGCTTCGACTGTCGTATTGTTTTCATGACATATTTCAGTAGGTCTTGGTTTGGACTTCATCGCAGATCCTTTATTTTCTACGTTAGAGGGAACGGTAAATAATGGAGATCTGTCTAACCTTTGCTACAGAACTGTATCCAGGAACTCTTCGAGTTTATGATCTGGTGCTCACTCTAGGAAACTAAATGGATTCTAAGATAGAGGTGTGACCAACCTTCATGGTTGGGAATAACCTCAAGTTTATCTGAGCATGAGGAGATGGTAAGGATGTTGATTGACCAGGTGCATTAGATACGGTTCGCTCATGGGTGTTGCTTTGTGTTTTTCAGGTTATGAAGATCCAACAAGTGTCAGTGTCTTGTAGACTGGTTCCTTCTGCCACTACACATTAAGCAATTTACATGTGGTGAATTGTGGTCCTGAACGTGTGGACGATACTTGAGTCGTCGTCTTCCGAGCTCAGGGTGATTGTTCTCGATCAACGCCAGAAACTGTTCCTGCTGGTGAAATAATGTTGGGAAGTCTGGCGACGTGAAGATCTATTCCGGCATCCAGAGAAGCAGCCTCGTTTCTGAGAAGTCGTATCGTAAAGTACGGTAGTCGGAAACTTCGCTCCAGCATCCAGAGGAGATATAAGATCTAAACAGATAAGTCAGAGTGACCCGTATGACGGATTAAATCTAAGTGGACCTTTCCAATCCATCAGATTCCTCAGACATGATGATACTGGACAGAAACGTAGAGTAGGAGGAAGACACTCGCACTAACTTTGTCCTTGAAAGTATTCAATATTCTTTCAGTTAATTCTTCAAGTTATTTTTCTTCAGCTTGGTTACAGGGAACCTATTACATTGATTCTCGAGTTCATCTGCCTTCTAGTTCTTAGGAGAGTTTTGTCTAATTGGAGTTCCTTGTGACATTTATAAACGTAGTCTTGTCTTATCGTATTCACTGTTGATTATTTGTTCGACTGGATTTACATTAATCCAGTCTGGGGGCAAACAGTGGTGAGGACGTCTGGCCGAGAGGTACCCAAGTGTTCATAATAACCCTGTGGAATCAGAGCTCGTGTCACCTCATCCCTGAGACAGGTTGAATGGAAAGTTTGAACCGAGGGTTAGGCCTCTAGACGAACGAGAGCCACCATTCAAAACACACCTGTCTCAGAGCATCTGAGGGATTTGTGAAAATATCCTGTAAGTAAGGTGCGCGACAAAACTGCCATACGACAGTTAGTGTGAGTGTAGGATGATTCATGTGTTATTCTGTGTTAGCAAGATGTAGGTTCATGTGTTAGTCTGTGTTAGCAAGATATAGGTTATTACTCGTATTTATACTAGTATTCATTTATGTATTTAGTTAAACGTTAGCGAGGCGGTCATTGAAGTGTTGATCTTGTTACGTGGCATGGTCTGTCCACTTACACTGGAAAAAGACGTGCAGTGGCAACGTGGTTAAAGTGTAAAACGCATTAGCGTCGGAAACAGCTTTAGGCGTGTCTGTTTATTTGGACCCAGGTCACAGCCGTAATGCCGGTACGGTGCTGAAAGGGCAGGTGGGTAATTTGGTTGGTAACGCGAACCATTTTTGTCTAAGTGAACTGCCGCATTTATTATTGTGAATTGCATTAAAGACGTATGTGTATGCTATCACTGTGTTGGTGAATATGTTTTGGAGTGGACCTTTTATGTCATGGACCTGACACAGGCTTCCTTGCCCTGACGGCAGGAAAGTAGGTCTCTGACAGAAAGTAAAGTACTTCGCCGACCTTTGTGACTTCCCTGGACTTACATCCTAGAACCCAGTTTCGTCTCGGTCGACCTACAACGCCCTTACCATGATAAAAATCCACGCAGCCAGCAGTTGGTTTCGATCGCGATACGTTGTAATTACGAGTCCGACTTGCAACGACTAAGCCACGAATGTCGCGCTTGTTAACTATAGAGCATGTATAAAAAATCATTAATCTCGGTCGTTGCCAGATACAAGCCCGGATGCAATAAGTAAGAAGAAACTCTACAGGGGAGCATGTACGGCAGGAGTCTACCAATCATCAGTAGAACTAACCTTTCGTCGACAAATGTTTTGGCCCACGAGCTCCTAGACATTTTCAGAGAGTGGGACCACCTGAGTTCATGAAGCTCAGGGTTGGTTTCTCCTGCCGTTCGAATTACCAAATGTTATTCGGACAGGGACAATACGAATTGGTGATTTGCAAATAGTACTGTGAGATAAGAAGTGGTTGCGGTAGGATAATTAAAGCAGTCTGCATACCTGGACGACCGAGCGCCAAGCTTACGTTTGGTATACCGGACATATGTTGGAATTTGTTAGCAGGTGGCAGAGGGACACTGGCAGACACGATTGACTTAAGGGATGAGAAACTCTTTTCCATTAGACACCCGACCAGCTCACCGAAGCCCGTCCCCTACGTTGTTTCGTGGTGTCCAGAGCCAGCTAGAGGTCCTCTCAGCAACCTCACCCAGCTGTTTAAGTGTCTGTTTGCGTTCAATACCACGTAAGCCTATTTGTTTAATCACATTTTAGAGTGAAGTGGTAACGAGACCTGTTGCGCCTACTTCGTTGGCGAAGACTCTTACTGTGTACACTTCGTCTCTCCTCAGACCGGCTGCTTAGTCACTGTACTTCTCGAGCTTGCACATTTGGCTTTCGTCCATTCGCGACTCATACGGCACGGTCACCTCAATCAGGATGAGCTGCCCTTTCTTCGCAGAGTGGAGAACTTTATCAGGTCGCAGGCTGGTCTTCCGGATTAACTCAGGGTACTTTTCATGGCCAGGCAGGTCAACCGCCAGTAACCAGTCCCTCGCACAGTCTAGCATAGATGGAGCGTATGCGTCTTTGTTGATTCTACCTTTGTGAATCTGCCCAGCTTTGAGGAAGCGTATGGGAACGATGGTAGGACTGGCCCTTGCGTTGGCCCTCATCCTGGCCTGGTCCACAACGGCTGCCAACTCTTTTAGCACCTTGTTGTGGCGCCAGGTGTATCTGCCTTGACCTAGGGCTTTTCTGCATGCGGACAGAACGTGTTCTAACGTCTGTTTCGCTCTGCACAGTGGGCATGTCGGGTCGTTAGTCGCAATCCACTTGACCATGTTGACACCGGACGGTAATACATCGTACATCAGTCGCAGCGGGGTCATTCGCCAGATCTCACCCTATGTGAGTACTCTTGGCAATGCGCTCTCCAGGCTGACCCAATGGCCCTGCTGCGCCTTTTGGGCTGCTTTCTGGACCCTAACCTCGTTTTCGTTGATCCCAATCTGCTGTATCACCATGTCCCGGCGCCCTTTGGCTGTGGCTTTGGACCACTAACTGACCTTCTCGTGACCTAGGCCTCGACGGTCGGTTTGAGTGTGACCCATAATTTCCTTTAATTTTTAGAATCTAGGCAGATTCGATCGCATCTAGGACCATCCACCTCTGCCCAGTCTTTAGAGCGGGCTGGCCAGCGTTGACATTTGGGTCTGAAGACTCGCGCAAGAGCATGGCGAATCTTACTTTGCCTTCTTTAAAAACTTCGGTTATCGATTTGAACGGGAGTACCAGCTTAGCCTGCTTACAATACAGAGCCACGTAAGTCAGACCAGGCGGTGCACCAATCCACTTTCTCATGGCAGTGTTGATTTATTTTTTCTCCACGCCTCCACTGCAGTCATTGTCACTTCGTAGACTAACAACGGTCAGAGGAGCTTTGTAATCAACATGAACTGGAGACACCAGACCTTGAACTTCCCGATCAGCCTGCTTCGCTCAATCGCGAGCAGACCTGTAGCAAATAAGAGGAGGGTTGGGCTTTGGGCCAACTCACCCACCTTGTAAAAACATATTTGCTACAGAAACTTACAGAAAGGATGCTGTTCCGGTAAATACACGAGTCAGGTGGTATGTGGTACATTGAGTGCATGTACTACGAATGCGGATGAAATTAGCTCTGTAGAGTCAGTGGCCAGATCTGTACACTAGTTGGCTCAAAACAAATCACTAGATTAGCTTTTTAAAATCTTAGGACTAGGGTGCATGCTAGAAATTCCGCACAAGTAACAGAAAACATAAAGAGTCACTAACTAGACATTTTACAGTTAAGTGAAGTAAGGGAGCCAGAAGCAGATACAAGAGTGGTTAATGGACTAACCCTTATGTATGCATGGATGTAAGATGGAAAAAAACATGGAAGAAGTAGGCATTATGATGACATCTAGAGCTGCGAGATGTCTGCTATAATGAATGGTAACCTATTTGTAAAAGAATGATTAGTGCTCGATTTCTTCCTCCTGAGTGGTCTTGAGGTATGGCATTCGCCTCGAGTGCTGAAGGTCCCGGGGTTTAAACCCCGGTGAAGGCTCGGATTTTGTGACATGAACGTCTAGTAACTTTTCCTGGTCTCTGGGGAGTAAGATCAGACTCCCGTGTGTATTGTTGCGCACATAACAAAATACCTTGGAAATTGGCAACATTTGGAGTAAAAAATCTACCCGAAGTATTTCATGAACACAGCCTATGCTATAGCGTCTGTGCACTACGATGAGATTCCCCAAACTCAGGCTTGAGTTAGAAGTCAAAAAGAGCACTTATGGGTTACACCCGTGCTCTCTGATGTTGGTCCGTTGAATAAACCAATAAACCAACAATACATCGTCTTGAAGTCGACACCGTGTGGCGATGGTAGTCGTGTGCATTTATAACCTTTCGTACTTTCAATCAGTTCTGTCAGAGATGATCTTCAATGCCATGTTGTCAAACAGTCCATCAGCTTCTCTCTCAGTCGCCATTTGCCTCTTTTCAATTTCAGATTTTCACTGTTATGATTTACTCCAGCTTTGTTCTACGTCTCATAACATGACTAACAGATGAAATTGCCTCCCTCTTGTATGGGCAATTTTGTTTCTTCACTAGTCAGTTTCTCTCACAACATCCTAATTAATATGCTTTAACTCCATAAACTCCATCTCCATAGATTTCAAATATTGTGCCACTATTTGACCAAATGTCCATGATACACTCCACATTGTAGTAACACATTAGACGTACGAACATAGGACATAAAACCATGTAAGGCTAACATTATTAAAAGGGGAGTTGAAGTAGCTAGAAGTGCCGTGAAAATATCTAAACTGGAACTGAACATTATGAACTCGCTTTACTGGAATTATATAATAAAAGGGTATTGTTAATTACCTTGTGTTAGCTCTGTTATAATAGGGGGAAAAAGACTAATTTAAGATCATTTTGTCCAGTTTGACGGATAGTACATGTTTTTACTACACGTCATGCATCTGTCTGTCAGTCGTCTGTCTCTGTATCTATCTGTAATGTGATGATTTTAAAAACGTGTTTGATCGATCTAAACACGTATTTCGTACATTCAATTGTCTTACCAGTAAAGTATATTGCCCTTCAATTTGAGATGCACTTTCTATTTAAATCATTAAAGGATTAAAAACACTTCGAAGAAGGTCGTGCAAATAATACGTATGAATAGAATTACCACACACTGTCTTTTTTAAATTTGCTATGCTACTACCACTCTATAATCACTGTAATGAGGGCGGCAGAGTGAGTGGCCAGTGAGAAAACAGGATACAATTAAAAAAAAAAAACTATAGTAACGGGGAGGGGGGGGGGGGGGGAGAGAGTGAATAGTTAGCAGCCCAAACTCCGTGAAAAGGAAACAAGGGTTTGGAAAGGCAAATGAGATAAGGGTAGTTGGTTTTTGGACAGGAATGGAAATAGTTAGCATGTGCTGAGTGGAGGCAGGTAGGTAGGTAGTTATATTACACGAGGACATCACAAAAGCAATAAATACCCGGTGAAACATAGTGCCCGCATGCAGATGAAGATCACCCATGGAGAGGTCCCAGAAACCCCTTTCAGCCATTAGGATATATCTATGGCTATGTCATATGTATGGCCTGGCTATATTTAGGGCCACCGGCAAAAGCCAGGATGGGGCTTCAAAATAAAAATAAAAAATTGCATCCCACGAGAAGACGAAGTAGGTAATGATTTATAATGAAATGATTTTTTTTTTTCAAACTTAAAGTATCCAAATGTATTAACATATATCCCTACAAATGACCATTAAAAAAAAAATTAGTCTGTCAATGTAAAAAAAGAAAATAACGTTTTGTGTGTAGTGACCACTTAAAGTCTATAAACACCCCGCCTCATATTTTCTCATCATTAACATTGGATTGGATTTTTTACCCCACCAGGACATCACACAAGCGATAAACACCCGATGACACAAAGTGCCACCATGCGGATGAGGATCACCGTGGAGAGGTCCCAGAAACCGCGTTCAGACATTTAGCCATAATGATGACCTGCCTATATTGCGGCCCCTGGCAAAAGCCAGAGTGGGGCTTCAAATAACAAAAAATAACGTCCTAAGAAGGACGTAAGGAGTAGCTATAATCATTAACATGCTGGTGTCATTTTTTTCAATCATCTTAATTAAGGCAGTATGGCAAAAATAGTTTGGTCGAAAACCTGATTGGTTATCCACTATAAGTTTGTTGTGATCTAAGTGCTGAAAAGTTACATTATGAATATGTTTCTCT
>CAJHNH020001015.1:95000-120000 GCA_905116865.2 Candidula unifasciata | reverse complement strand
AGTCGTAGATGACCCACTAGGTCGAGTGGCAACACGGTAATAAGCAATATATATATATATATATAAGAATATATAAACGCTTAAGGTAAAGGCTTTTTCGGCTGAGATACGGTATACGGTTTTTCTTAACGGGTGTGGTATCCAGCTGGTGTATACTGCAAAGACATCATGAACGCTTGTCGGAGAATTCCTGGACTAAAGCGCATGAGATGAAGAAGGTCTGGATTCCAGTTCAGTGGATACTTTTGTCGTTCAGATATGTAGCTGTTTGTAAGTGTAGTCTCCAGTCCTTGGTTGGCAGAAGCCTGGTGAATACCGGTGGTGTTTTCGACGGGAGTTTCCCTGCTAGGAAGAGGAGGAAACGTGTCTTCATAGCTATCCCCCTCCTGTGCAAAGGTGGGTGTATGATGTTGTGGTCTATTTCCATGTGGTGGCATGTATCCTCTCGGTGTGGAGGCAGATTGGGCGTCAGGCTTGCGCTAGCTTGTATAAATGGTGGCTGATTTACATCTTTTGGCATTATTATCTGACGGAGTAGAGACAATTGTTCTATGCACTTCTGTGTTGGGTGTATGCAATGTTCTGGCTGGATACTTGATATTTTTGGCTAGAAGGCTGGTGCCCAGAATGGACGTGTGGATCTGATCCTTATACAAACTCTTTTTTGGTGCACCAGACTGTGCTGTAAAGCACGATGTGTTATTTATAAAAGTTAACTTGTTGTGATGGCAAAAGTTCTCCAGAGTTTTGTTGTTTATGTCTGCCAGGCCACGCTGAGAACCCGAGCAGGGCGGAATTATAGACGAGAAAAATGTAGAGGATTTAGGAAAAGTATGACGCAATAAATTTAGTAAAGTGCCCAGCTGAGAAGCCGTGACACGTTTGTCATTCATCGTGTCATTTATTCCTATGTGTATGGTGGTTTTCTCTATGTTGTTGTTTTTTGGTAATCTGCGTACCCAGTCTACTAGTCTATCCACTCCAGCACCTGGTAGCGGAATAACGGACACTGCATCATTGTCTGATGTGGTCATTCTGTCACCGTACACACCTTTCATTAGAGAGTCCCCAATAATTAGTTGCGTACAATTAGATCCTATCATTTGCGTCTGTTGCTTGAGAGAGTGTCTTGACTGCCGCTTTTGCCATTGATGGCTTTCATTCAGAAGCTCATAGGATGTTTTGTCTACCTTTGCGCTGGATGTTGGCTCTGTGTGGATGGACTGTTTACTTTCTGACTGACTCAGCGAGGCATCAAACCCTATTGTGATTTTGACGTCAATAGGGTAGATATTACGTGTACCCTGTTCAGTTTTGTCAAGTCCATTTGCCTTTACTTCTGGACATTTTGCCCCTGAAGTTGGATGGACAGTAATGGGGCTGTCAGTTTGGACTGCCAGCTCAGCAACTAATGCAGGTTGCAAAGGTTCTGCAGGATGTTGCTCATTTGCCAGTATTGTCCCCTGTTTCACAGCCGAGAATGGTTGAACAGGGACTGGGCTGCCAGTTTGCGTACCTATATTAGAAGCTGAAATAAGTTGTAGCGATTCAACAGTTCGTCTCAGCGATACGTTCTCTTCTTTTAGGAGCTTTATTTCAGCTTTGAGCTCATGTTGATCAGCACTGTACTGATTGTTTCTTTCAGTGACAGAGGCAACTGTGGCAATAAGTGTCTTTAGGCTTTTCTCTAGATCTTTAATGCGACTCTGGCAATCACATGTTGGGATGTTGATGACAAAGGCGTTCTCTGGGTCTGCCAGAGTGGTGGTATTTTCTTTTGGTTCAACTTCAACATCTTTGGCATGCACCATTGGATACTCGATAGCTAGCAGAGCCGGTCGACCTGCAGCTACTGAAGTGTCATCACATGCATTGATTTGCAGTGATTTACCATTAGTAACCAATGTACTGTCCATCGTTGTAAGAACTGACTGAGCAGGTGTGGCTATCTCAATTAAGCTGGATATGTTGAAACAAGGGGTGTATTTAAATACTCCCTACATGTTTGTTGGGCTGTCTTTTCAAGTTCGGAAAATTCGTTATCCAACCAGGCACGAACCGCAATGCAAGAACCCTGAGCCAACATCTTGTTTTTGGTGTGCTAGAGGTGAATTGTAATGACTGGTGTGATTATTGTGTCCTCTACGTGAGCTCCTTGCTTATCTGTCCTGCTATCGATGGGCTCCTGTTGATAGGATTTCAGGAGACAAGACCGAAACACCTCATAGTGCAATGTGTTATTAAAGGTGATTGTTACACATTTACCCTCATTGGTGTGCTTGAAAATAATGTCTGGGACATCTTGACACTTGTTGAGCTTTCGACGAACAGAACGCGCTGTGTCGAGTGTGTAGTTTTTAGTAACGCCTGGACGCAAACCAGCTCGTCCCCTGCCACCCTCGGTGAACTCCGCAACCGAGGTCTCACTGTCAGACATGACTAGAGGCACGACAGGTCAAAGGTTCAATAACACAACTGTTCCCCATTCAAAACAGTCAAGGTGGCCACACATTCCAACACCTGTGTTGAGGTTGGTCGGTTAAATTTATTCCTGTATCCTGATTGGTCCAATCGAATCACAGAGTTTCTAATTGTTACTTCTATATTCTCATAAACTCCATATTTCCTTGAAATATAACAAATAAACACACTTAAAAGCTGTGTCATTCTCTTCACTGCAAAGAGACGATCACACTGATATGTAATTCCATGCATAATCCCATGTCGGAACAGTGCATTTCATGAAATAATAACTCGGACGAAAGAGGTCGCGTAAACACGTCCGTCGGCTGCAGATGACTATCTTTCTATAGATAGATAGATAGATAGATAGATAGATAGATAGATAGATAGATAGATAGATAGATAGATAGATAGATAGATAGATAGATAGATAGATAGATAGATAGATAGATAGATAGATAGATAGATAGATAGATAGATAGATAGATAGATAGATAGATAGATAGATTGATAGATTCCCATGACCTTTCTCTCCAAACAGTGAAATAATTTAAAAGGGAAATTATAAAAAAAATGCAGGAGTAAGAGTTGGAGGATACAATATAAACAATGTGTGAAATGTAACTAATGTACAACAACTGCTGATTATTGTGGGGATGGAGAGTAGTAAGAATGGACTTTCATTGAATTTTAAGAAAACGGAAGTAACGATTATATCAAAGAAAAAGATAATTCCTCCTTGTGATGTTTCAGTTAAAGGTACACTACTTAACCAAGTCAATAAGTTTAAATATCTGGGAACAATCATATCATGAGACAGAAAATGTGACAGAGATTAAAAGCAGAATAGGTCAAGCGAAAGCTGCATTTCAGTAAATGAAAAGAATATCGTATGCAATAAATGGCTCTCTTTAGTGTCAGAAAGAGGGTGCTAAAATATTACATATAACCTCTTCTACTGTATGGCAGCGATTTTGGAATGTCACTGAACAAATTAGGAAGAATTTGGAAGCAACAGAGATGTGGTTTATGAGACGAATGTTACGAATACCTTGGGCGGCCAGAGTAACTAACAACGATTGCTTGAAAGAAGCTAATAAAAGTAGATCTTTTAATAAAACAATAAAAAAGAGACAAACAGTGTTCTTTTGCCACATAATGAGAAGAGAGACATTGGAGAACATCGTGACAACCGGAAAGATCAAAGAAAACAGGGGCAGAGGCAGACCAAGAGACGATGCTAGATGGGCTAAAACGTTGGCATAAAGGGGTATAGTCAAGAGAGCTCGTGATCTGTAGAGAAACATTAGCACATACGCCAGTTGGCAGGACACATGATGATGATGATATCAAGCCTGTCATGCTGATCTTTCAAAATTCATGATGCAAAGGTAAAAAAAAAAGAATAAAAAAGCATGGATAGCAAATGCACATCTTAAAACTATACGTGAAGAAATAAACATACAACACAGACACACAGCAAAGCAGAATACGCCCCTTTGTATGAAATAAGGCTTTGCCATTTACAAACAGTGCAAAATCATACTTACTTAAATGTTTTCCTGTTATAAGAAAGCATACACTAAACTTTTACGTTTAAAAATTCATGAAAAAAGCCTGTCTATCTATCTATCTATCTATCTATCTATCTATCTATCTATCTATCTATCTATCTATCTATCTATCTATCTATCTATCTATCTATCTATCTATCTATCTATCTATCTATCTATCTATCTATCTATCTATCTATCTATCTATCTATCTATCTCTATCTATCTATCTATCTATCTATCTATCTATCTATCTATCTATTTATCTATCTATCTATCTATCTATCTATCTATCTATCTATCTATCTATCTATCTATCTATCTATCTATCTATCTATCTATCTATCTATCTATCTATCTATCTATCTATCTATCTATCTATCTATCTATCTATCTATCTATCTATCTATCTATCTATCTATCTATCTATCTATCTATCTATCTATCTATCTATCTATCTATCTATCTATCTATCTATCTATCTATCTATCTATCTATCTATCTATCTATCTATCTATCTATCTATCGATCGATCGATCGATCGATCGATCGATCGATCGATCGATCGATCGATCGATCTATCTATCTATCTATCTATCTATCTATCTATCTATCTATCTATCTATCTATCTATCTATCTATCTATCTATCTATCTATCTATCTATCTATCTATCTATCTATCTATCTATCTATCTATCTATCTATCTATCTATCTATCTATCTATCTATCTATCTATCTATCTATCTATCTATCTATCTATCTATCTATCTATCTATCTATCTATCTATCTATCTATCTATCTATCTATCTATCTATCTATCTATCTATCTATCTATCTATCTATCTATATCTATCTATCTATCTATCTATCTATTTACTTCAAAGCTCGATTCTCTGTCTTCTGTTATTCAATATCTACATAAATGACCTTCCTTTTATGTCTGTCGTCGTCCTGCGATTTATTCGCAGACGACTGTACCATATGTGCAAATGCTCAAACATGTAATTCACTAGTCTTCATTACAACAAGAATTAAATAATGTAGTCCAATGGAGCAGTGCAAACCGTATGCAAATAAACATTAATAAAACCAAATCTATGCTAATAACGACCAGGCAAAAACTATACAGTTTAAATTCTCAGAGAACGCTTCAACTCTACATTGGGAGCACTCAAGTAGAAAATGTACCTGAGCACAAGACACTGGGGTTGGTAATTGATGCAAATCTAAACTTCAACTCACACGTACAAGCACTTGTGAAGCAAACAGCTAAAAATGTTTACCAGCTTGCAAAAATTAATAACTTTCTTGATGAACACACAAGAAAGATATTCTATATTTCTCACATCCAGACACATGTAGATTATTGCTCTACAATATGGGATGGCTGTTCCAGCTCTGTTATCAAGCGACTCACATCACTGCAAAAGCGCGCCATTCGCTTTAAAACCCACACACCTGATTCAGTGTGTGACTTACTCTTACCAGCATCATTTTGTGAGGAGACTATTTCCTCTGAGATTCCCCTTATGTGTGTTGATGAAGTGTATAAATGTCTCTCCAACCTCAAGCAAACAGCTTCTCTGGCTTGGATGGAATCAGTAATTAAATTCTGTGATGTGCTGCACCAGTCGTTAGTGATATCTTGACGTTCGTATGCAATTAGTGTCTTGCCAAGAACTACTTTCCATCATTTTTTTTTTAAATTGCTACGGTTTATCCGTTGCTTAAATATGATTCAGCTGATAACAGTTCTCTAGGTAACTATAGACCCATTTCTCTACTATCCTCACTATTTAAACCATTAGAGAAACACATACACAAAATAATGTTTGATCGTATAAATAGTAATAATCTAATAGATGACAGCCAGTGAGGGTTCATACCTAAACACTCTCGTCATACTGAGTTGACAAAAATGACAGACAACAGGCACCTTAACATCAACAATGGCAACATTTGCGATGCAGTATTTGTTGACTATAGGAAAGTCTTTGGCATGGTTAATAACAATATTGTAATTAGTAAACTAAATACCTTAAAAATTAGCGATAGCTTAGTGATATTAATACAGTCATTTTTATCTGATAGGCAGCAGTTGGTTTCCCACTGTAACCGTTGTTCAAAACCCACGCAAATAAATTTAGGCATTTCTCAAAGCTCAATATTGGGTCTACTAACTTGCCACATGTCGGCTCTGTGGCTAAGTCGATGCGAACACTTCGCTTCGTAATGCCGGGATGCCGGGTTCGATCCCAGCTGCGGGCAATGCGCCCTGCGTTGGTTTCGACAGTGGTCACAAGAAAGCCGACCGTCCAGTAGGCAATGGCAAACTACTGGACGTAAATTTGCCTAGAGAAACCACACAACAGCCAGGGGCTATTCGGGTTGGTTCTGCAACGTCCTGTAAAGGATACGCAACACCCTTTAAGCTTGCCACATATATTATTGACCCTCCGTTACATCTTAGTGTTACATGTGATCTGTTTGCTGTCGACTGTACAATAGGAATAAACTCCACAGGGGAGCAAGTACAGCAGGGATCTACCAGTCATCAGTAGAAGTTATCCTCGTCGACAAGTGTTTTGGCCCACGAGCTCCTAGACGTTTTCAGAGGTGGGCCCACCTGAGTTCATGAAACTCAGGGCTGGTACCCTGCTGCACGAAATTACCGGATGTTTTTTTTTTTTTTTCCGATAGGGACAAGACGAATTGGTGGTTTGCAGAAGGTACTGTGAGATAAGAAGTCGCCACGGCAGCCTAATTAAAGCAGTCAGAATACCTGGACGACCGAGCTACAAGCTTACGATTGGTACTAATCATAAAAAGTGTTATGAATTAGAACGTTCTTTACAGAAAGAAATAGAAAAACTAATATGAAATGGAGCAATTATTATCGCAAATTGCCATAAATAATAAATCAATATTAATAACAACAAGGCAAAAGCTGCAAACATTAGCTTTACACAAGCCACCGCTTGAGCTCTTCATTGCCATCTACCTTTTGGTAATGTAGTTGAACACAAAACATAAGGTGTTTTAATTGACAGCCATTTAACTTAGAGTTCCCATGTTCATGCCATAACAAACAAAGTAGCATAAAAAAGTTTTATCTATTTTTCGATCTCTATTGTCTTCTTCACTTTTACCGGGTTGCAGCCCAGTGTCGTGGTTTAAAATATTTGTTATGTGCCTCTCGCGTGATTTGAGTGACAGTTTTCTGGATCTTCTGGCCGTATTCAGCTACTACATCTATCCATTTTTTCCTGGGTCTTCCTCCGGCCTTTCTTCTCGATGTTCTACTGTAAAAGGCCTTATAGGCAATCTGATCCGGTTGCATTCTTACTAAATGGCCAAACTACTTCATTCTCTGTCTTTCAATATGTTTCATGCATGCTCTTGTTCCAACTTTTTCTCTAATGCTGACGTTTGTGACTCTGTCTCTTCGTGTATTGTTGGTGAATCTTCGGAGACATAGCATTTCACACGTAGTTATTTTTTTTTTGGAAATGTGATTTATTCATTGTCCGCGTTTGGCACTGACAACATAACGTAGGGATGCAAATGCTGTTGATCATCCATTGTTTTGCTAGTAACGAGATCTTTGGATGACGAAGAAGTGGGGCCAGGTAGTAGTTGACTGCATTGGCTTTTTGAACTCTAGCCTGTATCTCTTTATCGAGTCTTCCATCTTCTGTAAATATGCATCCTAAGTACTTGAATTATTGAACTTGTTCTAATTGTATGTCATTGATCTTTATGTTTACATTACTGTGTTTCTTTCCTATGGTCATTATTCAGTTTTTGAGGTGTTTTTTTTTTTCATGTCAAATTTTGTACAGTTAGTGAGCAATGAATCAACATCTTGTTGTAGTTTTTGTTCTTCTTCTTGTAACAAACTTTGGTCATCTGCAAAGAGTAGTTCATTTATAATATCTGTGTTTTGGTTTGACTCCTGTGCAATTTTATCCATATATGTGATGAAGAGTAGGGGTGAAAGGACACATCCTTGTCGAACTCCTGATGTAATAGGGAACCAGTCTGTCATACCTTCCGTTGTTCTTACCGCGTTCTGGCTATTTTGATAGAGAGCCATTATGTTTCCCAATAATTGACCCGGTACACCATATTCTTCAAGAATGTTCCATAGTTTATTTCTGTTATCCCTGTCAAAAGCCTTCTCTTGATCAATGAATATAAGATTCTGGTGTTTATTATATTCGATTGTCTGTTCACAAATTTGCCGATGAGTAAATATTGCATCAGTGCAGCTCTTTCGTTTTCTAAATCCAAACTGATTGTTACTTAATTGAGGTTCTAATATCACCCTCGCTCTTCGTTCTAATATTTTTGCAAACATCTTTCCTACATGGCTATGTAAAGAGATACCTCTGTATGTTTCACAATCTCGTTTATCACCTATCTTCTTCCATATGATAACTATAATTGCTCTCTGCCAGTCAACGGGAACTTTCATCTCCTCCCAGGCCATATTGAATATTCTTGTAAGCCATTTTACTGCTGTTGCCTTACATGCAAGTATTATTTCGGTTGTAATACCATCTTTTCCGGCCGCTTTGTTTCTTTTGCTTTGCTCTAGAATCTTTTCAACTTCAGATTCTAATATATTAGGTTCTTGTTCTTGTCCAAATTTTACTTTATTAGACACTGGTTCTTGTGGTCCACTATTCAGTAATTCAGAAAAATAACTTCTTTTAACATGGACAAATTCAGCACTTTCTGGACGATAATACACGTAACATTTTTTATGCATCCTATATCCAAACGCATAGTGACCATCGTTCCAAAATTTTGGATGACTGCTCTAAATCTAATGTCAAACGGCTGTTCTCTACAAAATAGGGCCTCACACACAGCCTCTGATAGAAACTACGTCGAGAAAAATCTCTTTAACGGACATCTAAAACATTTGCCATCTAGTAAACGTTAATTTTTAATAAGGCCAAATTCACTCACAAATCTTCTCTTAAAATTTGCCAAATTAAATCGACCAGTTGATTTAATCTAATCCTACGAATAGCAAGCGACTAAGTTTACTACATTTGCCTAATGCTACAATTGATTTTTGTTTAAAACAAGTTTAGCATAGTTTTCTTCTTCTTCTGCCTTTCTATCCCCCAATGGAGCATAGGCTCTCAACCAGCCAACGAGAAGTCGTTCTATCCTTCGCCATTACATAGAGCTCTCGCCATGTCCTCCCTATCTTTTTAATTTCAATCTCCAGCTCTCTTCTTCGTGGTCTTCTGTTATTCATATTCCCATGTGGGTTCCAATGCAAACAAAATTCTAGTTATGCTGTTCTCCTGTTTTGTCAGTGTGTATCCTATCCAAGCCAGCGTCTTTTCCTCACCTCTTGGTCAAATGAAGCCTGTTTAGTTCTCTCCCTAAGCTGTACATTAGTTATTCTTTAATGCCATTTAATTAACTCTATTCTGGGCAGTCACCAGGTAATGAATGTCTGTAATTTATTAGTAATTGCCTTCGTTGTTCTCCATGTTTCCGCCCCATTCAAAAGTACTGAATGGACATTAGAATTAAAAATTTATAGTTTAGTATTTCTTGCTGTTTCTTTTGACCTCCACAAATTCCTTAGTGCTATGAAAGCTCATCTTGCTTTTGTATTCCTATTTTGATTTTCTGTCAGTTCCTCTATCTAAATCTAAATTACTGCCCAAATAGGTGTACGACTCCATGTCTTGGAGTGGAGTGACATAAAAAGAAGCCACTTTACTATTTTCCTGATTTATTCTCATTATCTTTGTATTTTCTTTATGAATGTTCAGAGTGCTAGTATGCTTCTCATTTATGGAACCATCTTCCACTCGATCTGAAAACTACCAGAGTCCCTACTCATTTGACCGCAAACTCTTTCATTTCATAAAAGCGCTTATGGAGAAGGGAGTGTATCCTTGGCTGGTGAATTGGATAGCAGTTGTTTTTTATACTCGCCAAGTAGCTCTCTGCCTAGGGGCCATGGACCTCTTAAACATGTATTATAGCTCTAGGACTATCACATGAATCTGCAAATTCACCTGTACTATTCAATGATTTTACGAGCAAGAATGCCTGCCTGGAAACACCTGGAGTTGGCAGAATATTGACATTTGCAGATGATGTTCTTGTATATACTAAGGGAAGAGATCGGAATCGAATAGCTGAAAAGTTACAGGCAACAGTAAGTGCGGTGATTGACTGGTGTACAGAGATGAGTGCTGCAATCAACCCAGAAAAGGCAACCGTCCTGTGGTGTTCTTTGGACAACAGGATTGTTAGAGCTGATATTACCAGGCTCAAAATAAATGGCAGGGACATCAATAGGGACAGCAGACTGCGATACCTGGGAATCACCTTTGACAGACGTTTGTATTTCAGGGATCACATAGAGGAGGTTTTGACAAGGGCTCAAAAAGTTCTAAACGCACTAAAGATTGTGACAGCTATGGACATGGAGCAGAGAATGATGTTCCTACTTTACCAGCACTTAATTATCTCTGTGATTGATTATGGATTGGGGTTACCCACTGTCTCAAAGAGTCAGCTAGAGAAACTGGGGCGCAGACAGAATGAAGCTATGCCGCTGATTCTGGGTTGTACTAGAGACACACCGATTGTGTGTATGCAATACATTCTTGCATTGTCGACTATTGCATATAAGCTAAAGGTGCTGAAGGCTAAGTCATAACTCAGAGTAGCTGCAGACAGGGAACACCCTCTGTTTGAAGCGTTGGCTGCAGGCAAGGGTCTGAGGCTAAAAAGGGAAAAATCGGCAATGGCTCATGCAGAAGACACAATAAGACAAGTATGCATGCTGGAGAACATTGGGCGAGGAGAGGAGTGAGTCAGAGTACCATCGGGAAAGTGTGACCTGTGTAGGGTTATGATAACATTGGGCCGGGTAAGCAGAGAGTGGCCAGCGGGTGCTAGGGAGGTTAAAGTCCAACAGTTGATTCACGACCATTCACGCCCAGGTGATCTGATTATTTATACAGATGTTTCAGTGTTGAGAGTAAAGAGAAGGGCATGGGGGTTCGTAACGAAAGCCAACGAAAAAGCTTTAGTTCATGACAGCCTATCATATAACACCACACCATCTAGCATGAGAATGGAGGCGGAGGCGATAACTGCAGCTCTCTGGTGGCTAGGAAACAAAATGCATACACATGTTTTAATTGTTATAGACTCTAAAAGCATGCTGAAAAAGGTGAGGACAGGGATGCTTTGACCACAGTCGCTAGCTTCACTGCAAAGGTCACGGGCGTTGAGCATACTTTGGATCTTTTCTCCAGGCCATCCGGCATGCTGGGTAATGGACAGCCTATCATATAACACCACATCTAGCATGAGAATGGAGGTGGCGGCGATAACTGCAGCTCTCTGGTAGCTAGGAAACAAAATGCATACACATGTCGTAATTGTTACAGACTCTAAAAGCATGCTGAAAAAGGTGAAGACAGAGATGCTTTAAGCACAGTCGCTAGCTTCACTGGAAAGGTCACGGGTGGTGAGCATACTTTGGATCTTTTCTCCAGGCCATCAGGCATGCTGGGTAATGGACAGGCACACAGATTGGCTGGACCGATGGGGTGACCTGATTGCAGCCGGTTTGGACCTCGATGACAAGACAGAAAAAATGCAGAGGCGGAGTACGAATAGCAACATTAAAAAAAAAAAAACCACTGTACATAACGGAATCAATGACACCATGAACAACAAATACATCAGCACTTCTCAGTTGCGGAAATTTATCGACGTATTGCGCGGCACTACCCTATTCCTCTTTAAGTGAAACTTAAATCTTCCACCTATACATGTTTGTCAATGTCGTTAGGACGTCTCCAGCTTTAAGATATTAGGGAAATGTTGCTGTCAACAAAATTTATATTTTATAAACGGCATATCGTGTTTTTTGGCACATCGTGGCGCACCAAAGAACCTGCCGTATAAGGACCAATTAACACGTCTACCTTGTGGATTCATGCCTGCTTGCAAAGAAATCAATTACTCTTGATAGGACAGACCACACTCCTAACAGAAAAAGTCACTCATTTCTACTCCACACGATTTTCACGCCAGACGATACAAGCCAGTTACCCCAAGTAAAATCTCATACATTCCTAACACCAGATCTCCACAACCTCTGGGTCACACATGTTACAAACAGATAGATCTCACTAGCACGTTCTGCACACTTTCATAAGGAGGGGAATACCACAGAGTGAATGGTTCCTTCTCTACTGATGAGAGATTCATCCTTAATTAGACCTTCCCCCCCCCCCCGGTTACACCAGACCTTATCATGAAAAAAAAAATGACACAAATGAACAACTTTTCATTCCACTGTAAATCAAGTGCGACATATACATTATTTTTTTTAAAACAGAAATAGGAAGTAATTATGAACTTGAATGGCTACAGACGCCAGAATTCGCACATGCATGTTTTATGAGTGGCACCAGGAATATGATAAAGAAGGTCAAAGCTCGATACACGCAAGAGACGCGTAAATATCATTAAAGAAGACTAACGTATGAGCTCGTCTCACTGTTTCACACACACACACACGACCACACTAGCGGGCACAAACATACACACATATCACACACACACACACATACATATATATATATATATATATATATATACTAGCTGTACCCGGCCACGCGTTGCTGTGGCATAGTTTGGCTAAATGGAAATGAAAGAAAACAGAAATCGCACGTGTCTAATACAATCATTTTCTGCTCAGATATAGAGATAGTCTTTGATCCCCACCTCACCCCCCCCCCCCCCACCCCACAACTAAATCCACTTACTACCCTCTCCTTCATCAAATTTAAGTCATTACCCCCTCCCCTCTTCCACCGACTACTGCTTTCTCCCTCTTCGAAGGATTTGAAAATCACTAACTGGCGATATTTTGTTGCTGCTGTAACTGACATTGACATCCCTGTCCATCTGGACTAAAATAGCAGCCACTTATTTGGAACAACGAAAAGAGAACTCAACTATTAGACATGTGTGTCTACTACTACTGTGTCGCGATTAAAACACAATTCGGAACCGCAGGCAATTGTTTTCTCGTAGACAGATACTCCAGATATATTAATGAAATAGAAATCGCACGTGTCTAACACGGTTAATGAAGTTAATGTCGCAGTCACTGTCTGCGCCGACGTCGAGATAGTCCTTGATTGCCCCCCCCCCCCTCCCCAATCGAAGGTTGTTTGAAAAAAAAAAAAGAAAATAGAAATCGTGTTTAATATGGTTATTGTGGCAAATATAGAGATAGTCTTGTTTGCTGTACCACGACCTACTCTATGTATTAGTATTAGAGAAGGCGTTGGCTGCACGTAACTCGCCTGCGAATGGTAAATACGGCGCATGCGCAATTACTAACGTGGCTATAATTATAAATAACTAAAGTTATAAATATTAGTTGCGAATATTATGGCATAAACTGTGGTCACCTATCTCTAACAGTGACAGGTTGAATTTCAAATCACGATGGTTCAAAATCCGGTATCAAAACAAACATATCCTGAAAATTTCAGCTAAATCGGTTCAGTAGTTTCCGAGTCTATAGTGACCAAACAAACACACAAACATTGATTTTATATATATACTAGCTGTACCCGGCCACGCGTTGCTGTGGCATAGTTTGGCTGAACTGAAAAGAAAGAAAATAGAAATCTTGCTTCGTACATCGAAGTAGTCGGAAAAATTACCCAAGTGAAAAGCTATGAAAACAGGAAAAATACACAATAATTACGAAATGATTGCTATGGTAAACTGTACCAATCGCGCGTTGCTACGCCTCTAATAGAAATTCAATTGAAAGGAAAGTCGATATAACAATATGTAGTATTTATTTTGGATCATTGTGCTGTTTACAAATCCTTAGGAAAAAAAGGCAATTTAAAATGTAATTGTTGTTAGTTTTTCCGCCTGGTGCGTACACGAATAAATCAGTAGGTTTTCCGACGCTTGAACAGGCCACATATGGCAGTCCATGTGAAAAGCATGGATGTTCCAAATGTAGTCCACACAATTGTTCTGACTGTCCCTGTGATTTGTTGATGGTCATTGCTAAGGTGAGTCGCACCAGAAACTGCAAGCATCTGAAGTTGAATGACATGTCTGTTGAAATTGCGTTGCAGTAGTATATCCTGGCCCTTAAATGTTCATGTAAAATTGTACTTACGATGATATTGGACACTACAAAGATGTGGCGGATTGATGTTTCTGAGAAGAATAACAGGCACGCCAACTTTCAAGGTTAAAACATGGGGTGGCATGCCTGGCAAATAAAGCGAATTAAAGAACTCAGTTGGATAATTGACAACCTCGTAGCTACCAACTTCTGCTACCAACATTAACGCTTTTTCCTAGCTGTACCCGGCCACGCGTTGCTGTGGCGTAATTTGGCAACATGGAAAATAGAGACTTTCAAGGTTAAAACATGGGGTGGCATGCCTGGCAAATAAAGCGAATTAAAGAACTCAGTTGGATAATTGACAACCTCGTAGCTACCAACTTCTGCTACCAACATTAACGCTTTTTCCTAGCTGTACCCGGCCACGCGTTGCTGTGGCGTAATTTGGCTACATGGAAAATAGAGAACATAGAAATGTGTCTTCGCTTCACGCTAGCGATGTACAGTGCAACAGCTAAACCACAGCTAATAAAACTTTGAGTGGGTAAGGCAGTTACTGTAACTTAAATCTATCTCAGTAAACAGTTTATTGTAACCACCCATCCCCCAGTTCACATACTACTTTCTCCTTCATCGAAGCAGTTGGAAGAATTACCCTAGTGAAAAGCAATGAAAAGAGGAAAAATACACCATAATTACGAAATGAACACATTTGCTAATTGCTGTAAACAACCCTGCACGCATGCTACAATAGAAAGTGAATTGAAAGGAAAATCGCTTTAACAAAATGTAATGATATTGGATCATTGTGCCGGTAATTAAACATTAAAAATGTGTTTACTGAAGTGCTTTTGGGTAAACAATGTTCTTTGTTCTTCCGTCTGGTGCGTACACAAATAAATTAGAAGGTTTTCCGACGCGTGAACAGGCCACATATAGCTGCCCATGTAAAAATCATGGATGTTCCAAACGTAGTCCACACACTTGTAGGGATTGTCCCTGTGATTTGTTTATGGTCATTGCAAAGGCGAGTCGCATCGGAAACTGCAAGCGTCTGAAGTCAAATGGCATGTCTGTTGGAATCATTGGGATGCGTGGCAAAAGTATATTCTCGTTCTTAAATTAAATTTCCCATTTAAAATTGTACCTTCGACAAACTTTTTAGCTGATGCATTCCATGTGTAGTATATTGGCAGGTGACAGTAAAGGAGTGTCTTTGCAAACATATCTCTACACAATGAGCCTGGTACCATTGCAAAGACGTGGCGGATTGATGTTTCTGAGAAGAATGATGGACTCGCCAATTTTCACGGTTAAAATGTGGGGTGACATGCCTGGCAAATCAAGTTAATTTAAGAACTCAGTTGGATAATTAACAATTTCGTCCTGATTCATTACAGTATCGATAGACTTATACGTTGTCACACCGCCTGGTAATTTGTCTTAGATGTTCGGATTCATGGCAACTCACGATCGAAAAGGTTGTTTGCAGATTGTTCTGGTGGAGCCAGTCCCACCTGAACCAGTGCTTTGTTAGTTATTGTCAAACATATGTCCTCAATGCAAACAAATGCCTCATAATATACATTTGGTATTAATTGAAGGTCCTGATCATGCTTCGTTTCACGCCAGGATGTCTTCACTCATGTAGTCTTTGTATTTTCCCAAAGCTCTTTTGGAATGATTGGGAAGCAAGTTGTTAATATTATTGCAATGTGCGTATTTGCTGTGGTCGAGCAGTAGTTGAAGCATCAGCGAGTGAAGTGTCCCAATGTGCATCATTTTCAAGAAGATTTAATTCTTGGCAACCTTCACGGTAAGTAGCGCATACTTTTCCATAAACTGTTCTCAAGTCCTGGAAGGATGTCGGTCCCCGTTTGTTGATTAAAAGTAATCGCAAGTAAAAGCAATCTGCATTTTTGGGATGAACAGTGTACACACGGCCTAAAATATCAGTAGAATATAAATTAAGATGTCCGTCAACCGCTTGACCTTGCTTGCAACGTTGAAACTTTTTAGCTGATGCATTCCATGTGTAGTATATTGGCAGGTGAGAGTAAAGCAGTGTCTTTGCAAACATATCTCTACACAATGAGAAAAATCAGTTAACGTGGTTGGCGGTGGTAACAATGCTCGTGCATGTGCATTCTCTGTAGTGAAGTACACGCGCTGTCCACTGTCAAGGTGCACTGCCAAATAAACAACTGCTGGATGTCATTCATGAATTGGAAATGAGAAAATGTGCCATACCGCTTCATTGCTACTAATGTAATGATATTGCTTGATTTCATCGATAGATGCAGCTGCATGTCCCACTTCAAAGACTGCCATATCGCCTCCTTTGTTGACATATTTGCAAATGTACTTATGTTTGCCAAGAAATGTGTCGACTGGCCTGTGTCACCTACTACCAATGATGATAATGGTTCGGGTGGTGAATGTAATACTGGCCATTTAACTTTTCCACCAGCGCAGCACATACCCGGCATGTCATTCTTAAATTTGAAGGCACTGCAATGTACGCACAATTTATCCATTTTGCCAATAAGCGAGAGTGGATGAAGACCAATCATAATTGCTGGTGTAATGGAATGCACCAAGATTCAAATCAACATGCAGTGTTCGCCTGGATAAAGTAGTGCGCATATGAACGTTTTCGAGTCTTGCTTTCCGTTGCTGGTCTGATTGAGATGAACGGGCTTCAGCAGTGCGCACTCGAATGGTTTCCAGTCTTACCTCACGATGCTCGTCTGTTTTTGAAGCAATTAATGTCCTCCTCTTGCGTGTTTTAGGTGTAGATGAGCGCTGATCATCAGTAGCTTGTTCATCCTCATGATGAAAGTTGACTTGAAGTATCGCTGAAATAAATGAAAATATGAGCATGAGCTGATAACAATCTATTTTGACTCAAGAGGAAATGCATAGAAACTGGGCAGCAAATAGTAAGAAAAGGCGGTATATAAGACAATATAAAAAAGCCAACAGATAATGTGCATACATTTATCATTGTGGGATTTAAGGAGTGGTCCACACATGTATTGTCTTCCCCACAATGACAATGGGACCTCTGAACCCACACGGGGAATAATGATAATGTGTATATATTTATCAATGCGGGATTTAAGAAGTGGTGCACACTTGTTTGAAGTAAACAAAAAACATGTACATACTGGTTTGCAGTCAGTCTCACCCCACGTTGCTCGTCTGTTTCTTACGACATGCACGATAATAGTTAATGATAATATTAATGTGTATACATTTATCATTGCGGGATTTAAGAAGTGGTCCACATTTGTTTAAAATTAACCAAAAATGATAATGTGTATACATTTATCATTGCGGGATTTAAGAACTGGTCCACATTTGTTTAAAATTAAACAAAAAACATGTACATACTGACTAATGTTACTTAAATAAATGCTCTTACCTTTTTATATAACCGATAGACATTTTCCTTGCGGGCGGATGTTGACGATAGAGCGTCACTACTGCGCATGCACGGTAAATCGATCCCACGTAACGTGGCTATAATTAGAAATCACTAAAGTTATAAATATTAGTTGCGTATATTATCGCATACATTGTGGTCACCTATCTCTAATAGTGACAGGTTGAATTTCAAACCACGACGGTTTAAAATCCGGTAACACAACAAACATATCCTGAAAATTTCAGCTAAATCGGTTCAGTAGTTTCCGAGTCTATAGGGGTGAAACAAACACACAAACATTGATTTTTATATATATAGATATATATATAAGCATGTATGTGTGCTGTGTGTGTATGTGTAAACATATTCATGTTAATTTATAAAATATCCATACGTACTTAAACAATCCTCTGTGAACAAAAATACAAGCCACATTATGGTAAGATATTCCATTATACTTGAATGTAATGACAGTACCGACAAACAATCGTCACTCGATATTATAGATATATAAAGGCAATGCTTATAGCATTGCAACTGCAAGCAAATCAATGTTAAATATGAAGATGATGCAAATTTCTGTCTCAATCGAACCTTACCATGAGTCAAAGATTGCATTATGAAACATGTTAACTACCGTCTAATCTACGAGTAGCACCTGTAGAGATTACTAATATTTCAAAATCAATCCTACAGTAGTCAGATTTGATGAATAGAATACACGCGTATGTGAAAATTGCTACTGTACATGCCTATTAGCCTGCTAAAATACATCGCTCCTAGTATACATGACCAAATTATGTTTAGCTGATGGTTTCCAAGTCTGTCTCAACGAGGGTAATGAAAATAGGTGTGGCTGCAGTCAAACTGATGTCAACAGATTTAAAAAAAAAAAAAAAACATTAAACAAAAATATATCGATAGGAATAGGAATAAACTCACAGGGAGCATGGACAGCAGGGATCTAACAGTCATCAGTAGAAGTTATCCTCGTCGACAAGTGTTTCGGCCCACGATTTTCCTAGACACTTTCGGAGGTGGGCCCACCTGAGTTCATGAAGCTCAGGGCTGGTACCCTGCTGCACGAAATTACCGGATGGTGTTATTCTTTCGGATAGGGACAAGACGACTTCGTGATTTGCAGCAGGTACTGTGAGATAAGAAGTCGTCGCGGCAGCCTAATAAAAGCAGTCAGCATACCTGGACGACCGAGCGACAAGCTTACGATTGGTATACCGGACACATGTTGGACTTTTGTTAGCAGGTGGCAGAGAGACACTGGCAGACAATTCGGACACGATGGATTTTCAAGGGGTGAGAAACCCTTTTCCACTAGACACCCGGACCAGCTCACCGAGGCCCGTCCCCTACGTTGTTTCGTTGCGTCCAAAGCCAGCTCGAGGCCCTTTCGGCTACCTCGCACAGTTTTTTCAGTGTTCGTTTCCGTTCATTACCGCGCAATCCTAGTTCTTTCACCACATTGTACAGTGAAGTGGAGACGAGACCTCTCGCTCCCACTTCGACGACAAAGATACGTACTGTGTACGATTCGTTTCTCCTCAGACCGGCTGCTAAGTCACCATATTTCTCGAGCTTATATGTGTGACTTTTGTCCAAACGCGACTCATACGGGACGGTAAGCTCAATCAGGATGAGCTGCCGTTTCTCCTCAGAGTGGAGAACTTTGTCAGGTCGCAGGCCGGTTTTCCGGATTAACTCAGGGTACCTTTCATGGCCCGGCAGATCAACCGCCAGTAACCAGTCCCTCGCAGAGTCTAGCATAGATGGAGCGAATGCGTTTTTGTTGGGCTTACCTTTTTGAATCTGTCCAGCCTTGAGGAAACGAATGAGGACGATGGTAGAACTGGCTCTAGCGTTAGCCCGCATCCTAGCCTGGTCAACAACGGTTGCTAACTCTTTTAGCACCTTGTTGTGTCGCCAGGTATATCGGCCTTGGCCTAGGGCTTTCCTGCACGCGGACAGGACGTGTTCTAGCGTCTGCTTCGCTTTACACAACGGGCAAGTCGGATCGTTGGTCGCAGACCACTTAACCATATTAACACCGGACGGTAATACATCGTACGCCGAAAGAACGATAAAGCTCAGTCGCAGCGGGGTTATTCGCCAGATCTCACCCCATGTGAGTACTCTTGGCAATGTGCTCTCCAGGCTGACACAATGGCCCTGCTGCCACTGCTGGGCTGCTTTTTGGACCCGAACCTCGTTTACGTTGTCCATCACCTGTTGTATTACCATATCTCGGCGTTCTTTGGCTGAGGCCTTTGACCACCAATTGACCTTCCCGTGCCCTAGGCCTCGAAAGTCGGTTTGAGTGTAACCCATTATCTCCCTCAATTTTAGTGCGTTCTGCGCAGATTCAATCGCATCGAGGACTCTCCATTTCTGCTCAGTCTTGAGAGCGGGCTGGACAGCGATGACATTTGGGTCTGAAGACTCGCGCAAGAGCATGGCGAGTCTTACTTTGCCAACTTTAAACTCTTCAGTTATCGATTTGAACGGGAGTACCAGATTAGCCTGCTTGCAATAAAGAGCCACGTCGGTCAGACATGGCGGTGCACCAATCCACTTTCTCAAGGCTGTGTTGATTTTCTTCTCCATGGTTTCCACTGCAGTCATCGTCACCTCGCAGACTAACAGCGGCCATAGGAGCTTCGGAATCAACATGAATTGGAGACACCATACCTTGAATTTCCCGACCAGCCTGCAACGCTCGATCGCGAGCAGGCCTGTAGCCAGTGACTCGTGTATCCCCCCGGCGAATCGTAAACGCTACCAAGGCTCTTCACCGGTTCATCCAGAACCGTGGGGATCTTGTTCCTTGCCACCGTAAAACTGGTCGCAGACACCTTGCCCTTATGGATTGACAGACTCCTCGACTCCTGCGGTTTGAACTGCATACCGCTCCAATGGACCACCGCGTCCAATCTTTCCAGGATCGTGCGGTCAGACTCCTCGCTGCCAGTAATAATAATCGTGTCATCCATAAATGCGCGTAGTGGCGGCAACCAGTGATCCCCTATTTGAAGGCCCTGTCCGCAGCCGGCCGCCCCGTCCAACATGATCTGCATGGCCATGACAAACAGTATTGGTGAGATTGTACACCCCATAGCTATCCCAATTTGTAGCTCAGTCCAACTCGTGGTAAACATCGAGGTAGAGAAGCGCAAAGCGAACTTAGAGAAGTATTGCTCGATCATATCATTGACCTGTGCCGGTACGTGGAACATGCGAAGGCCTCGCCACAGTAGCCTATGGGGGACTGCCCCGTAGGCGTTGGCTAAGTCCAACCATATCACGTGCAATTGAGATCTCTCATGCTTGGCTCTCTGAATAGCCTCCCAAATCATGGTCGCGTGTTCAAGGCACCCAGGAACACCCGGAATACTACCCTTCTGAACACTCGTATCGATGTACTTGTTAGCCATCAGATACTGTGTGAGCCGGCGAGCCATGACCGAGAAGAATATCTTACCCTCGACATTCAACAACGAAATGGGCCTGAATTGGGAAAGACTCTTCAAGTCCTGCTCTTTGGGAATGTAGACCCCATTCGCTTTTTGCCATTCTGGACATATGTGTTTACGGATCCACGCTTGTCTCAACAAGACGTGAAGCATTCTTAGGATTTTCGGGCAACGCTTGTAAAGAACGTACGGAACACCGTTCGGACCTGGGGCAGACTTGCCGCTGGCCTTTTTCACAACTTCCTCAACCTCAGACCAAATGGGAGGTACCTTCGGCAACTCAGGCTGCTTGAGGCCGCTAAGGATCTCTGGATTGTCATCGAGAGGCTCTCTCCTCTTTTTGTCAGAGTACATCTTGCGTAGATGTGACTCAAGCTCGTCCTTACTGACAACCAGAGTCCCAGACTTCGGTTGCTCGAATAGACCTCGGGCAAACTGATACGGGTCCCTAAAGAATTTCTCTCGCTCCTTTTTGGTTCTACGTCTGTTGTTACAGAAACGCTCGGCGCGACACTGTGTCTGTTCTTTAAATGCAACCAGACTTCATACAGCCCCTCCCGTTCGCTGATTGTAGCGGCTTTGAACAGTTTTCTGAGGGCATTCTTGTCTTCAAGACACTTCAGAATATCCCTCTGCCTCCTGCTAGTATTCTGCTTGGCACCCGGCTGTGCCTTCTGCACTGTCCCGAACTCACGGGAGCAGTGTTCATATATTACATCACCAAATTTTGTAAGCTTGTCGTCTAACGACTTCTTGTTTAAATCATGTTTGAGTATCTCACATAATGTAGCCTCCAACTTACACCACACCACCTTTTCGCTCGCAGGTGGAAACCCAATCTTGGAACGCACTTCCTCAGAAATCATCAAAGTGCTCCTCCGCAGTCGACGTCATGGGCCTCTCGGGGCGAGTGAGGTTCACCCTGCCCGTCGTTCCCTGACGACTCAGAAACTACCACAGGAGTAGTAGTTTTGCGACGGCGTTTACTGCGTGGAGCACTCTCGCATTTCATTCTTCCGGCATGCGTTCTCAGACCATGCAACCCCGTGAAGCTCTTTCCACATGTACAGAGCCAGCCCGGACGTTGGGCGAGTATCTGAGTCCGGGAGCTAGCATTGTCGTCACCGAGAGTATCAATTTGATTGGGCCCTTCATCCCCCCCCCCCTTTTCGGAGGGCCCTGGGGGCATATATGTTGTTTTTCGCAATCTGAGGTATTATACTGTGTTAGGGGTGATCAACCCGGTCCACAGTCGACATCTGTCTCCAGATGTCAGTTTATCCCCCCGGCGATACCGGGGGGGGGGGGGGGAGGCAGTCTTTTCATAGGTGTCACAAGGTCTTTCCCGAGAGTCACCATTCTTTCATGATAGTCTTGTGGGCTAGCCACGTACAATAGGAATAAACTCACAGGGAGCAAGTACAGCAGGGATCTACCAATCATCAGTAGAAGTTATCCTAGTCGACAAGCTCTAATAAACTCATCACTAAATACTGTTGATTCTTACGCCCAAGAATGGATACATGTTTATACTGATGGATCTGCATTTAAAGCTGCCGTTAAAGCAGGCTACGGAATCTACATAGGTTATTCCGATAGATCTGTTGAAGAGATTTTTGATGCATGCGGGGAATTCTGCTCAAATTATGAAGCCGAAATAATTGCACTGGAAACAGCAGTATACCACCGACAGACTGTAGTGGATGTTTACCCTTCAAAGGCTCAAACTATTGTCATCTTCACAGATTTAATGTCTGCCCTTCAAGCTTTGGGAGGCAGTGAACGCTGCTGATCATCTTATTACCTCATACAACATCAGAATAGTGATGCAGTTTATTCCAGGCCACTCCGGCACATCAGGTAATGACAGAGCTGACAGATTGGCAAAGAAAGTAGCAACACAAGAAAAACCACCTACAGCGACAACCCTACAGATAGCAAAAACTCTTTTAAAAGTTATAAACAAAGAGACTTGGTTGAACAGATGGGCTATGGGAGACACTGAAAGAGACGTTTATAGACACATGGCTGGCCCTGATCCTAATGACAGCATTAACCATCTAACAAGAAGGGACCAGGGTACCATCTTCAGACTTTGAAAGCAAAATACTCCACTCAATTGGCATCTAAACAGAATACAGCCACAACACTCCACTGAGTGCCAGATATGTAACTGCTCCTACGAAACTGTTGAACGCCATCTCTTTCAGTGCCCAAAACTCAGCGAGACTAGAAAAATGCTACTCACTCCTAGACCAGACAAGGGGAACACCTTGTACGGAGGAAAAGAACAGCTTGTGAAAACATGCAAATTCTACTACATGGCATTGGGCCAAAGGGCGAAAGCTCATGCGCCGCTGGATCGATAACAACAACAACAACAACAATAGCATCTGTGCAACTTCTATTGCGTCGAAAGCCCACTCGTGCTTCGGAAAGTTGATACGCTATCATTGATTTTAGCCTTCTTTCGGTGATCAGCATACATTTTCCCAGTGTAACCGAGAAGCATATTTCTCTGTAATTAGTACAGTCCCTCTTGCATGAATTATTTTTTATAGCCTGACGATGACTGCAGTTTGCAACATTATGGTGTATCTTGATTTTCTCATGCCACCCAATACATTCGCTTCAACCATGTTGCTCCCGCTTCACCTGCTGCCCTAATGGCCCAGTAGGTAGATCATCGATACCTGTCGCCTAAAGTCTAGAGGCGGTATGAATGACATAGTTTACTTTAACTAATAATATACCAGGCTCAAGTGTACGTTTTGTAGCTCTCAAAGTGTGTACCGTTGGAAGTGCTGTGTTTGGTCTTCTTGTGAATGTAACGTTAATATCATCCAGGCTGGTGGTCTACCTCTAGTGCACTGATTATGTTAAACTCAATATACTTCATTGTGCCCGAGGAGGCTGCAAGCGACTAGAGTCCGAGGGAAGCAGCTGCAGATTATATAAATCGCAAGATATTATTCTAAATACCCGGGGATATGTTCGTTTAGTACATTTGCTATACAGTACTATTCTATTTTTTTTGGGTCGATACCCTTGAATAATGGACTACAGTGGTACATTGGCTCACGAACATGATTTGTCCCTGGTGCACACGTGGCTCGGAAAGTTCGCATTTCAACATCCAGTTTCCCGCTACATCTAACTGGAAATCTATTATTCCGTTCTCCCAACAACAACAAAAATCAATAATAAATAAATAAAAGCTCTCATCGAAATTGAGAAAATCCAAAAAAAAAAAAAAAAAAATGAATAAAGATTAAGAAGGAGCATTTTTAGGCAATAGAAATAGATGTTGTTATTCATTACAACTTTTGATTTATCAAGTCTTTGTTTTAATATTACATATGTCTGTAGTATGAAAAGTATCTTCCTTTAGGTTGTTAAAAAAAAGTGTTGTCTTTTAATGGCTTTCTTCTATGTTTTTGGACACAAATATTGTCTGCGTCTGTCGTTTCAAAAAAAAAAAAAAAAACCAAAACAATTGTCACTAAAGATGTTTGCGGCTCTGAAAACAACAGTTTAATTTAAATGTCACTTGTTTACCGTTTCTTCTGTGGTTCTTGCCCCTTGTTTCTTTTCAATGGACACTGAAGATTACAGTGACAATTCTTTTTATTTTTTTTTAAATATTTTTTTATTTATTTTAAAAAACGACAGACAGAGACAATGTTCATGGCCAAAGAAATATAATGAATGTTTCTACGACAACACATTTGTTCTAACAAATTATTCATAGATAATTTTCATTTCAAATACGCATGCGCATGAGGATCCGAAAGTAGTGGATTCAGTTCCTAACTTTGTCGGAATTTTTCTTTTAAAAAATGACCTTGTCTCCCTAGTTAACTCTACCCCAAAGGGCAGCTTGGTAATATACTGG
>CAJHNH020001015.1:87500-90000 GCA_905116865.2 Candidula unifasciata | reverse complement strand
AGATAGTATTTCCGAATTGTTTTTCGCCAAGTATCATTTAACTAAGAGTTAATAAAGCAAGAGAAGCTTCAAGAAAAGTGGCAGATTGTAGCCAAAATGATTGAGTGGTGTATTGGTTCGTAAAATGATGACATCGTTTTATTATGGTGTAAAACGAAACAAACATTAAAAAAACATTTCGAGAACTGTGAAACATCTGTTTCATTCAATGATTTTGGAATTCTTTTCATAAAAATTGGAATGATTAAGGACATTAGACATACGGAGTTTGTAATGTACATGTATAAAAAAAAGAATAAAAAAAATTATTTCGGTAATATTTAGTGAAAAGTGCTGCAGTTATGTGGTGTCAATGCACAGTTTGACTGAAAAGTTGTTCTATTCTTAGGACTACACAAGCAATTTTCAAGAGAAGAAATTTGCAGACATTATTTTCAGACAGCTTCAGCCCATCACACATTAGATTTATATAAAACATCACACATGTAATTTGTATATAAAGTTACCACAAACAAAACATAACTTTAAAACTATAAACCCGTCTCATTACTCAACAGAGATCACGAAAGGCGACACTGCACCAGCAAAGGTAAACGCAAATCCAAGGATAATGGGTTCCCATCATTTTAACGTAGTTAACAACACATAGAGGGGACAGCAGAACTTGAAAAAAAAAATTGACAGGAAATCCGTAGCTCTTTGTGTAACACCAAGCTCATAAAACACTAGCTAGGCGACTAAACCTTTGAGCTCTCGGGTCAGAAATCTGGAACTTGCTTCAGCGAAATCCTTTGAAACGCGTCAGTGGCCAAACGACTGCACTTGTAAAATGATGAAAATATGGGGGTGACTGCAGTCAAGCTAATACACAGTGCTCCTGTCCCACGGTGTATTTTTCTGAATTTGTAGATAGTATTTTCCAACCGATTGTCACAAGTCTCCCTTCATTTGTCAAGGACACCAAACAAGCCCTTAACATTTTCGGATCCATCAGGCTACTTTCCGGTAAAACCTATCTTTTCCTGATAGACGTATGCTCCCTCTATAGGTCTATCCCTCACTGTTATAGTCTTAGGGCACTCCAGTTCTTTTTGGACAGAAGGTCCAACCCGATCATCCCTACTTCAGTTCTTGTACGCCTTGCCGAACTGGTACTGACCCTTAAATCTTTTGAGTTCAATGATGAGTATTTTGACCAGATCAGTGGTGTCGCGATGGACACCAAGACGGGTCCCAGTTACGCGTGCCTCTTTATGGGCCACCTGGAATACGAGGTCAGTTTTTCATACCCGGGCAAGTTTCCGGAGGTGTATAGGAGATACATAGATGATAGCGTTAGTAGCACCGAAATGTCCAGGGTTGAGCTTGACCAGTTTATTACTTACATCAACAATTTCAATCCGGCTATCAAATTCACCTCACTGATCTCCACCACTTCGGTAAACTTTCTTGACATCACGGTTACGATCGATTTCCTGTGTCTGAAGACCACAGCCTGCTACAAACCCACGGATTTTCACAGTTTCTATCCCGGAACACATTCTATACTCTAAAACCAAAGTTTCGGCAATCACCCAGGTGAGAGATGCTTCCCCGCCACTGTAGACCTAAAAATTTTACTTTTCACCCTAACGAATTCACAGCTTCCTTCGATCCTCCGCTTGCGCAGGTATGTGCTTCTGATGATTCTCTTTCATTGGATAAATCCTTGCTTCTACAAAAGATAATATATCTGTCACAGCATTAAAATCTTGCTCTGTCGATCATACTACGCGCCTCGCTTTGGAAAATCGCCTCATCCACAGCCTAGGCGTTCTTAGTCCAGGTGGTATCAATATCCAACATACATTCATCTAAATAGTTCAACTCTTATCACATTTTAAATGGTAATTATTTTCTTTTCTTTTCTTTTCTTTTCTTTCATATTATTACTTTATTCTATCTCTTTTTAATATCATTTATGTATCATTACCATTTGTATTTTTTTATTCCTAGTATTATATTATATATTAACAATACTACTATTTATGTTTGTTTTTTGTTTCTTTGTGACTATATTTTTTAGCCCTCGTTTATTTCATTTATTCTACATCACATTTTTTTTTTAACGTGGCTCACGTCACCCCCTAGAGATCTACATACTTTCCTCTCCTTGTTGTTACGTGTGTGTAGCTCACTTATGTTTGAAAAAGGCAGCCCGGCCGAAACGTTACGTTGTGTTGTTTTGTGCACGTTTTACTGCTTCCCTATGTTGTTGAGCTTTTAAGTCTAATTTCTATTGAAATACTGTGCACTAGTAAGCCACATTTTTAAACATCAAGTTTTAAATATATAATTTGGTATTGATTTTCACAGGCTGTTTTAAAATATCATAATGTTATTAAACTATTGGTTGTGTGATGACATTACTGTAAGGTAACGCACATAATTTATGTTTGTTTAATTCTCTAGAGTGAACAGTTAGTCTTTTTGCTATCACATTTAGAAAATGATGGCTACA
>CAJHNH020001015.1:65000-85000 GCA_905116865.2 Candidula unifasciata | reverse complement strand
ACATAAGTCAATATATTGTTATATGCTCAGACATACTGGCTGAATGGTGCTCATCCTATGATCAGTTAGCCTGTCCTTTAAAGAACACCACTCTCTTCCCGGCATGCCTATAGGTCTTTCTTTCTCTAACCATTTCTCCAGCCATGCGTGCCTTTACAACCAATGCATCTTTAATGTTCTGTATTCATTTTCGGGAAACTGCACCCTCCATCACCGTCCTCTTCAGACCGCCATGGAGCTTGACAAGTCTAAAATTCCCCAGCTTTCGAGAGAGGATGCTGTTTACAAGCCAGTTCTTCTCGATGTCCAGGTCATCCATGTTGTCTAAATATTCTTCTTCTTCTTCTTCTTCTTCTTCTTCTTCTTCTTCTTCTTCTTCTTCTTCTTCTTCTTCTTCTTCTTCTTCTTTTTCTTCTTCTTCTTCTTCTTCTTCTTCTTCTTTTTTTTCTTGGTCCACAAGTTTTAAAAACCTCTCTGTAGTATTTCAGTTCAAAGGTACTTATTCTCTTCTTCAAAGACTGGTTGAGAGTCTTCGACTCATGTCCGTAAGTTACCACGTGAAAGATGCATGATCTTAAAATGCTCACTTTAATTTACTTGCAGGCGCTGTGCCATAAGTTTTTCAATTATTTAAGCCTCTGCATTGCTAAAGCAAGTTTTATCCTGCCTACTTTTGTTCAGTCGCCATTGTTGTTTATTACTGAACTATATGTTCAAAATGACTGCTACTTTCAATCGTTTCGTTAACGATTTCAATAAGTGGTTGTTGAGCTGTATTCATTGTGAACATTATCGTTTTTATTATTATTTTTCTCCAGATTCATAAATAGATTCTTTTTTTTTTTTTTTTCAGTGTACATTTTGACAGACACAATTGATATTTATAAGCCCTCGTACACTGTTGAAGATAACAATTGTGCCGTCTGCATATCTGAGTTCTGGGATGGGACTACCTCCAAGTTTAAGTGGACCGTAGTGTTAACTCTTTGAGTCCCAGGGTGTTTAGCATCAAAGGCCCAAGGGGTAGTCAAAAGAGATCTAAAATCGGCGCAGCTTGCATTTGTCGGCCTGTTGGCAGGAACCTATGAACGTATGATGCGTTCCTTGGGACTCAAAGAGTTATAGGCCTCTTCACTAATTGCATTTCTCATAATATTTTCAGCATATCTATTAAACAGGGATGGGGAGAGAATGCAGCCCAGTCTCACTCCTCTCTGCACCTCATACCAGGCCAATGTTCCACCAGTTCCTCTGACTGGTGCTTGTTGTTCATGGTAAAAAGATTCCGTTAGATGAACCAAATGTGTTATGAATCCTATGGATCACATTAAAGCCACAGGATGTTTTTTTTTTTCTTTTAATGTTGAACACAATAGAAACACTTACTGTAATATGTGAAGCATATATGGCAGTCAGTCTTATACGCTCTGCTTTTTTTTTTTTTTAAAGATGTTTCTCAATGTTGAAAATAGGATCTTTGGTTCCTCTACCACGTCTAAAATCTGCCTGTACTTCATGTGATTCAAATTTTAGTATATTTTCAAACCTCTTCAAGATGATTTGCAAAAGAATATTCCTGGCATGGCTTATCAGAGCTATAGTATGATATTAGTACTTAATTGAAAATTTAATTTCTTCGGGATAGAAAAGTAGACTGTCATTTCCGATGATTTTGTCCAGTCAGCTCTATTCCAGATTTTCAGAAACAGTGCATGATATGTGTTGACACTGGCTTCTTCCCCGCTTGTATTAACACTGCTGCAATGTTGTCACATCCTAGAGATTCTTTTGTTGTTGAAATTATGTATTTCTGCTCTTACCTTCTATAATAACGGCTCATAGTCTGTCTCTTCAACTTCAACTGGTCCGTCTCACCTGTCTGTTATATTTGTATTCTTCACAGTACTCTTTTTATATTTCTAGTATGGCTTTATTCTCCTACAAAGTATGGCTGTTTTCATCATTTGTTGCATTTAAAGATGCTTTGAAATTTGCTTGTCAAAATTCTTATCTCTTTGAACATTTCTCTCACTCCCTAATATGTTGCTTAAAATAACCAATTTCGCAAAATGACTAGATTACATATCGCTTCTTGTCTTCTCTAACTGCATTTCTATAGTTCTACATATGGCTTTTGTATATAGTGTTGTTAACTTTTGTTAATTTTTTGCTTTATCTTTCTTTTTTCTTCCATTAACCTAAGAGTTTACTCAGTAATGTAATATTACGTCCTTTAACCTTTTCTAGGAATCCTATCTTGTGCTGTTGTAAAATGTATGTCTCTTGAAAGGTTGACTAGTTCATCAGGTGATATCACATCCTCAACTGCACGAAATAAACTTATTTTTCTCTTTCCGTATGTACTCAGATGGTATGAGAGTAACATCAAAACAAATTGGATGCGCTTTTTTTTGGGGGGAGGAGGGGGGGGGGAATTATTGTATAGTTTGAAGTTGCAATACGCCCCAATGTATGGTCCGTGACGCAGTCTGCACCGGGAATGTTTTTTAGAGATGTTATGCAAGACTTGCATCTCAGTTGTAATCTGATGTAATCAACATGATTCTTATTGTTCCCGTCAGCTATTGTACACGTGAAAAGTCTTCGTGAGTGTTACTTCACGAAACAATTTGCAATTGCCAGGTTATTTGCAACTCAAGATTCCAATAAATTCTCACTTTTTCTCATTTCTCTTCCCTTTGCTGTGTGGTACTGTAATACTCGCCCCTTTTCTTTTCTCTTTGTTTATATCTGTTATTTTTTTTTTAGCTACATTTTGGCGTTTAAGTTACCCGATGAATATCACAATATATCTTTTGCTTTATTTTTCTTCTAACTGGTGCCTGCCCAGAATAGAGGGAATTAAATGGTATGATAGAATAACTAATGTAGATCTTTTGGGAGAGAACTAAACAGGCTTCAGTGGTGGACCAAGAGGTGAGAAAAGATACTGGCGTTGGATAGGCCACACAGTGAGAAAACAGGAGAAAGCATAACTAGAATGTCTTTGAATTGGAAACCACACCGGAAAAGAAAAAAAGGAAGGCCAACAAAAAAAAACCAACAAAAAAAAAAAAAACAGAGAAGAGAGCTGGAGAATGAAGTTAGAAAGATGGGGAGAACATGGGGAGAGCTTCATGTGATGGCGAAGGATAGAACGACTTGGCGTAAGTTGGTTGAGGGCCTATGCTCCATTGTGGGATTGAAAGGCAGAAAAAGATTTAAATAAATTCTCACCTTTCTCATTTCTCTTTCCTATGCTGTGTGCTACTCGCACCTTGTCTTTCCCTTCTTTTCTCTCTGTTTTTTTTTTTTTTTTAGCTAGCTACATTTTAGTTTTTATGTTGCATTTTTTTTTTCTATTTAGTCTTGTAAGGTGTTGTAGATGTGTAGATGTTCTTTTGCATCGCATGTTGTCGTTGGTGCGTAGAGGTGAATTATTGTTATTTTTTTTTTTTTTAGTCTGACATCGACAATGCCATCGTTGACTGGACTGTAAACAAGTAGAGATGAAAAGACGTTCTTTGATAGTACGAAGCCTGTCCCACTCCAAAAAGCCATTTTTTTTCTACCAGAATTCATAAACGTTTCTCCCGTTTCACATCTAAAATGACCTTGCTACTCCCGCATTCCCCTCCCCCTCCCCACCCACCACGTATGTTTGAAATTTCAAGAATTACAATGCCGAACCTTCTCATTTCGCTGCATACCATACTCAGTTTACCCTGGTATAGACTCCTCACGTTCGGTCCATGTTCCTGTCTTTGTTGTGAGTGTATTCTGGTGCTAGCCATATATATATATATATATATATATATATATATATATATATATATATATATATATATATATATATTCTCATTCTCGGTCTCGCTGTACTTATAGTATGTCTACGCACCAATGACCACATCTGGAGAAGAAGAACGTCTACAACATCTTACAAGACCAAGTATCAGTTCCCATGAAGACCATCTCGACGTTGCAAGAATGTAATTTCATGAGGAAAAGTTTGAAAAAAAAAATGAAAGCCACTTTGCTCTCTAAGATGTCCAGTAACAGTAATGCTTAGACATTTATGAGGATTTATTTCGAAAGACATATTTTTTTTTTTTTTTTTTGTATTAAAAGAAAACAAAGCCGCATGAAGTAACACGACGTTCGTATCTTTACACTGAGAATCAATTCTCCCTGAGGTAGTTTACATTCGGCCCTTTCCAGAACTATATTTCACACATCAGCTTTATTTTATGAACAAAGCATGTTGTATTCATACACAATATGCATATTATAAATATAAATACAAACAGAAAAGCATGGATGGTAAAACACACAGACTCACGCACAGCCCAACCACTCGTGCACTCCTCACCAACTAACATTCGCATATACATTTATGCATACACCTATACATACATGTATGCAAACATAGATTTAGAGCAAGCGGAGACAGAAGAGAATCAACAAGAAGGAAAAAGAGAGAAAGAGAGAGTGAGAGAGATATTAAGAGAGAGAGAGAGAGAGAGAGAGAGAGAGAGAGAGAGAGAGAGAGAGAGAGAGAACGAACGAACGAACGAACGAACAAACTTTATTTTCAAAGGGTTACAAATTGGGCACGCAGGCCCGTCTGACATTCGGCCCTTCTAAGTACTCATTTGTCAGAGTACTAATACCTGAGAGAGAGAGAGAGAGAGAGAGAGAGAGAGAGAGAGAGAGAGAGAGAGAGAGAGAATAGATGAAATGAAAATAGCACGAGTGGGAAATAACACATAGACAGAAAACTAACAACATAAATAATGGAGGCGGCATGAACAAAACAGAATGCAATGCCCAACTTATCAGATTGCAATGAAAGATAGGGGAAAACAAGATGTATTTCCGTGCTCATGAAATGTTCAACAACAACACAAAGAGAGAACTAATTAATAGACATGCTAATTTAGGAAAACAAAATGGTCCATGTGTGATGAAAGGTGTATACAAAACATTCTAAAACGGTTGTTAATTTTTCTCGTCGCTCTGTTTTTGCCAGTACATGATCTCGTAGATATTCGTAGATCCTTTCCATCAGTATTGTCTAGTAGTTGGATCATGTTATCATGTTTCACGCAGTATACAGCTTGTGTAAATTCAATGAAGTAAAAACTATATGATTCACATATACTCACCATTTTCATCTGAAGGTAATTAATCCACAATGTTAAATATTAACGTAAACATGGTGCGTCTTAAGACACATTGTGGACATTGTGATAATTTGTTGTTAACTGATTCACAGGTTGGGAAAACAAAACAAAACCCTGTAATTACCGAGTGATAGGGGCACCCAGATTTCGGCACTAATGTGTGTTGTGTAGACAGAAATGGAAAATAGTAATATCGTAACAATATCTCCTTTTCTTTCGAATTTACAAATCCTGACTCGAAATTCACTTTCTAATAGTTTGATATTTCTCTGCTCAATATGGTAGGAATTATTTTCTTAACATTTAACGTTGGTCATGTTGATGTTTTTATCTCTCTTGTTAGTGCTATTCTCTGATGTTCACAGACATATTTTTTGCCATTTTATACGAATGAAGGAATGAATGAATGATATGCCAGTATGATATCAGCGGGAGTTTTCTAGGGCCGTCTCTGCCGGTGAGGCATCACTCCCGAGCGACAGTCAGCGTAGCAGACTTGGTCATATCATTATCTCTGGGCTGGTCTTAGCGACTGTGTTTGGGCCGCAGTTAAGTATGCACTATGAGCTTGTTGTTGTGCATCTGAGGAAAAATAAAAGGGTCATCGGGGATGGCTAAGCATTGGTAGAAATCAAGTATTTTTCCAGTTTATGCTTTTACATGATGCGAAAAATTAAAGTTAACAAACAGCGCATATGGTGTGGTCTTGTGTTGGGCACTGTATGTGACGCTCTCCTTGGCCGGCCGAATAATTTTATCTGTGCTTTTGTTTGGTTTAGAGGAATAAAGAGGTCGATGACAGCTGACGTTACAGTCTCCACCTTCATACACTGTTACGTTACAAACACAACTTTTTTTTTTTTTTTTTAAATCTGCGTTGCTTCTTCTTTGCGTTTACCAGCGTTTAATTACATGGAAAACATTTGGATATGCATCCAATTCTGGACTTTAGTCCTGTTCCAGAACTTTAGTTGTGCATGCACATCCGTTTTAAACGTCTACATTATGTGTATGCAGACTGTTAGCTTCTCGCCTCTCAGATTATACACTCTGATTTTGCAGTAAATTATATTTTAGTACTGACCCATCTGAGTAAATAATAAATTCACCTGGCCATGAATATTTATAGATAAGCAATTACACTGATGCCCCTGTTTCACCACATATCAATTGATGTCACCCTGGCTCTAAGTAACTATTCCTATTTTCAGGGCTGCTTGGCAGGGTCATACTGTGACCCATTCCTCACCACGCAATACCATGTCAATAGCACAATCAATTCTGATTATGACTTCTGCTTGTAACATCCAAGAGAGACCTCTTTGTGGCCGATCCCACTAACAAATCTCGCAAGGCCTAGTATAAAAAATGTGTTTCCCTGCCATTCTTACTTATAGGTACATATCTGTCATAACACCGTTCGTCATTCCTATATTGAACATCAATTCGAGTATGTGCCGAGTATGATCTCAATTATTGGTAGATCCTTTCCATCAGTGTGATCATTTTTTCCTGTTTCACACAGCAACAGCTTGTGTAAATTCAATGAAAAAAAACTGTATGATCTACACATACTCACCCTTTTTATCTGAAGGTAATTAATTCACAATATTAAATTATAACGTAAACATGATGCGTCCTAATTCACAATGTTAAATATTAACGTAAATATGGTGCGTCTTGATTCACAATGTTATATATTAACGTAAACATGGTGCGTCTTAAGACACCTTGAGGACATTGTGATAATTTGTTGTTAATTGATTCACAGGTTGGGAAAACAAAACAGCCCTATAATTACCGAGTGGTAGAGGCACCCAGATTTCGGCACCAATGTGTGTTGTGTAGACAGATATGGAAAATAGTAATATCGTAACAATATCTCCTTTTCTTTCGAATTTACAAATCCTGACTTGAAATTCACTTTCTAATAGTTTGATATGTCTCTGCCTTATATGGTAGGATTTGTTTTTTTAACATTTAACGTTGGTCATGTTGATGTTTTCATCTCTCTTGTTGGTGCTATTCTCTAATGTTCATAAACATATTTTTTGCTATTCCACATGAATAAATGAATGAATGAATGCTATGCCAGTATAATGCCAGCAGGAGGTTTTTGGGGACCGTCACTGAAGTTGAGGCATCACTCCCGAGCGACAGTCAGAGTAGCATACTTGGTCATCTCATAATCTCTGGGCTTGTCTTAGCAACTGTGTTTGAGCTGCTGTAGAGTATGCACTCTGAGCTACTTGTTGTACATCCCAGTGAGAAAAAAATGACAACAATATGAAGGGTCATCGGGGATGATTGGGCTTTGGTGGAGATCAAGTATCATTCCAGTGTATACTTTTACATGATGCGAAAAATTAAAAGTTAATAAACAGCGCATATGGTGTGGTCTTGTGTTGTGCACTATATGTGACGCTCTCCTTGGCCGGTCGAATAATTTTATCTGTGTTTGTGTTTGGTTTAGAGTAAGAAAAAAGTCGATGACAGCTGACGTTACAGCCTCCACCTCCGTACACTGTTACACTACCGACACAATTTTTTTTTTTTTTTTTTAAACTTATATTTCTGCGTTGCTTCTTCTTTGCATTTACCAGCGTTAAACTACATGAAAACATTTGGGTATGCATCCAATTCTGGACATTAGTCCTGTTCCAGAACTTTAGTTGTGCATGGACATCCGTTTTAAACATCTACATTATTTGTATGCAGACTGTTAGCTTCTCACCTCTCAGATGATGCACTCTGATTTCGCATTGAATTATATCTCAGTACTGACCCATCTGAGTAAATAATAAAGTCACTGGGGCATGAATATTTATTGATAAAGAATTACACCTATGCCCCTGTTTCACCACATATCAATTCCCGTCACCCTGACTCTAAGGAACTATTACTCTTCTTTGCAGAACTGGTTGACAGGGTCATACTGTGACCCATTCCTCACCACGCAATACCATGTCAATAGCACAATCAATTCTGACCGTGACTTCTGCTTGAACTATCCAAGAAAGGCCTCCTTATGGCCGATTCCACTTGTTATCTCGTCAGAAATTAACCTACTATTCCTACTTTTTCGTACATATCTGTCATAACGCCTTTCGTCATTTAAATATTGGACATCAGTTTGAGTATGTGCCGCAAACACATGACTGACTTGTCTCGTATACATCCTAAAATATCTCGCATGACTTCGTATGGACAGCAGTAATTGTCACAGATAAAATCTTGTAGAATGTATAAGGCAGTCTCTGCCATAAACTTTAACGCATTTAGTCCTTTCCTTATCTTTAACACGATTTTTCTATATTGTACTTAAAGGACCGTCTCCTGCGTTAAAATACAATAAACACTGAACAAGATTTGAAAAACAAAACAAAAATTATATAGCGAACAGTTACACTATCGCTGAGGGGTGCATACCTTGAGCCTGTGATAGGACTGAGGACAAAAGTTTGAAAAATAGTATTTAAAATCATAGCTACGATTCTTCAATACAACATCCACTATAACAAGCTCACTTTATTTATCATTAGAAATGCTTGTTTCTGATTTAGTGTGTGATAGTGGGAACTGGAGTGGCACACTGGCTTTGCTTCCTTCCTAGAAGTTTTCTTGCCATTTTGCGTTTTGCCCAGCAATGGCAGAGTGTTTTTCTTCATCATTACAAATATCGCCTCCTCCAGTATGATAAAAATAACTGAAAATAGCTGTCGAAATACATTCATTTAATTGTTTTCTAGGAAAGACAATGATGAGTTGTTTTACTGTCAACGTCTTTCACCGAGTCTTGTTCCGGAACATGACATTTTCCTGTACGTCATTGTTACGGATCTAATTGTCTTGAATGGGGATTGTTGGTTGCCCGCTTCTCATTCTAAGAACACCATCATTACTAGCCTGGCACATGGTAATGATGGATGATAATTAAGTGCATATAGCTATTCATACACTAACATACATACATACATACATACATGCATACATACATACATACATACATACATACATACATACATACATACATACATACATACATACATACATACATACATACATACATACATACATACATACATACATACATACATACATACATACATACATACATACATACATACATACATACATACATACATACATACATACATACATACATACATACATACATACATACATACATACATACATACATACATACATACATACATACATACATACATACATACATACATACATACATACATACATACATACATACATACATACATACATACATACATACATACATACATACATACATACATACATACATACATACATACATACATACATACATACATACATACATACATACATACATACATACATACATACATACATACATACATACATACATACATACATACATACATACATACATACATACATACATACATACATACATACATACATACATACATACATACATACATACATACATACATACATACATACATACATACATACATACATACATACATACATACATACATACATACATACATACATACATACATACATACATACATACATACATACATACATACATACATACATACATACATACATACATACATACATACATACATACATACATACATACATACATACATACATACATACATACATACATACATACATACATACATACATACATACATACATACATACATACATACATACATACATACATACATACATACATACATACATACATACATACATACATACATACATACATACATACATACATACATACATACATACATACATACATACATACATACATACATACATACATACATACATACATACATACATACATACATACATACATACATACATACATACATACATACATACATACATACATACATACATACATACATACATACATACATACATACATACATACATACATACATACATACATACATACATACATACATACATACATACATACATACATACATACATACATACATACATACATACATACATACATACATACATACATACATACATACATACATACATACATACATACATACATACATACATACATACATACATACATACATACATACATACATACATACATACATACATACATACATACATACATACATACATACATACATACATACATACATACATACATACATACATACATACATACATACATACATACATACATACATACATACATACATACATACATACATACATACATACATACATACATACATACATACATACATACATACATACATACATACATACATACATACATACATACATACATACATACATACATACATACATACATACATACATACATACATACATACATACATACATACATACATACATACATACATACATACATACATACATACATACATACATACATACATACATACATACATACATACATACATACATACATACATACATACATACATACATACATACATACATACATACATACATACATACATACATACATACATACATACATACATACATACATACATACATACATACATACATACATACATACATACATACATACATACATACATACATACATACATACATACATACATACATACATACATACATACATACATACATACATACATACATACATACATACATACATACATACATACATACATACATACATACATACATACATACATACATACATACATACATACATACATACATACATACATACATACATACATACATACATACATACATACATACATACATACATACATACATACATACATACATACATACATACATACATACATACATACATACATACATACATACATACATACATACATACATACATACATACATACATACATACATACATACATACATACATACATACATACATACATACATACATACATACATACATACATACATACATACATACATGGTTCTGAGATCGATGTACCCTTGCAAAGGGCTACCATACCTTAACCTAGGACGGATGCTATCCAGTTTACAAGCCAGGGACAATGCTTGTCAGAGAGGCAGTGGGTCTATTTTTGTTGACTTCATGGTTCAGCCCTTAATCCCACACAGGGAGGTGATCAACATGATATCGGTGATGGTAGAATTGAAGATTGTGACAATAATGTTTACTGAAGTAATGATGATGAGGGTATGCTATGTTATCACAATCGACGTCTTTGCGAATTGGGCATGCCCATGCGTGCTCAGTTTCCAATGCAACAGCCACTCCAAAGTACCTCTATGGCTTGTCCCTATGAGGAGTTGTTTATTGTACCTCCTGTATTTTTTTTTTCGAAAACGGCATAGACATGCTTCACCAGGCCTAACACCTAGCTTATGCAGTCGTGTTAGAGTCAGACCAGTGATAATATGAGCTCTGTCCATGATTTTCCTAATTTAATCTATTACTTGCCAGGCGGTCAGCTCTTGCATTACCATTTACTCCTGGTTGCCTTAGTGTGAAGATTCACATGATAATAATGATTGTGACGACAAAATGACACTGATCCCAATGATAATGGCAAGAAAAAACAAAGATCTGTGCTCACCCATCAGCGACGCCGTTAGAGTGAACAAAAAGACGACTTGAATCATCTTCATGGCTTTGATTTCTCTGTAACATAGAAGACAACTGACATGTTATTGTTTGAGAACCGCTGAGATTATTTTGGAGATTCCCTATAAGCACACAGAGCACTATCGCACGTCAACATAGTTTTATTGTAGTACTTTCCAGACGTTCCCTCTTATTACAACCACGTAAAAAGAGTCCCAGTCCCTGCTTTTGACATAGCTTGCGCTTTTTTAATGTTAGGGCCACATTAGTGTCAAATATTTACCATGCCTTGCTCCACGTCTTTCTAACCCTTGATGCTTCAAGGTTTCTTTGGATTATTTAGCTGTATGCGTTTGCTTTCTATGTCAGATTTATGTATGTATATACATATATATATATATATATATATATATATATATATATATATATATATATATATATATATATATAAAACACATACATATTACATACATGTATTCATCATCATCATCATATAGCAGGTCTTTTGCACAACGTTGCTCTCATCACAGTCTGCCTGAAAGAAACTTGGTCTCTCACCAGTTCTCCCGCCTCATGTACTTTCATACTCAAGGAGTCACTTATAGCATTTGCCCATCTTCGTGTAGAATTTCCTAGAATATCTATTTTATTTCTTTCTAGTGCTCTGCCAAAAATGCTAAGTTTTCCCTGAAACATACTCATAACATTCCATGTTCCTAATTTTGAAGTTTTCTTTGGAGCGGTGACAGAGTTTTTTTATGTAGTACCGTCGTGCTTAAGGCTGTCATCACAACTACCCTTATTTGCTCTGCCATCGTTCTCTTCCCCAGTTTGCGTTTGTGATCTGCTTGGCCTGGGAGCCTCACCGTCAGATCTCTGAGTTTCATTTTTAGCTTCCATGACTTTCTTGGGACAGTAATGTGGTAGTTTCCCATTGCTTTCTACATCCACATGGTCCCACTTCAGCAACGTTTTCGATTGCTAGGGCAAGTGAGTGCACTTCTCTGTGATGCTTCTGCTAACTGCAGAGTGTACCCCAGAGGTGTCCACTTATCCCGGCAGATACTCGATCCCCATTACAACAATAAAATCCACATGAAATTCCCAGCTCGCACCAAGCACTGAAGTCAATATGTGGGCAATAGAACATTTAGGCATTTTGTTTTACCCTCAGCTACTTTCTGCAGTATTACCTTGACTGACTTTCAACCCCACTAGGACATCACACAAGCGATAAACACCCGATGACACAAAGTGCCACCATGCAGATGAAGATAACCGTGGAGAGCTCCTAGAAACCGCGTTGAGTCTTTGGGCCATATTTAGAGACTGCTGACCAGTGAACAAATCTAGGATGCACAGTGAATTACAGACTGTGATGGACCAAGAATTCAACGCCAGTATAGGAAAGGCTGCAACAATAGTGTGCACAAAAACAAAATAGTTTGGGAGAACAGAAATCCCGCCATTAAATCAAAAAGTCTTGTCCATCAGACTTGTGTTCACAGCACTCTGATTTATGGCAGTGCCACTTGGTCATCGTTAACGCATTAGAAGAGACGGCTAAACAGCTTTGACATGCGAGGCCTATGACGAACACTTGGCACTTAGTGGCTAGACAAGATCATACACTATAGTGTTTGGAAGAGCAGGTACTATACCACCGTTCTCAATGCTTAGTCTACGGAGGCTCTAGTGACTTATCCGCACTTAGAACATGGAGGATGGCAGAGTTCCTAAAGATATCCTTATGCTGAATTACAGATGGATAGAGGATGTCGAGGCTGACCGCTATTACTATGTGAAGACGTTTTCAAGCAGGGCATGAATTATGCCGGTGCACTGGTACAAGCAAAATATCATGGGCCGTGTTGCGTGAAGGTGTTCACATCAGGAAACGATTATGAATGAAGTAGAAGTTTGAGGATTTGAACAACGGATCAACATTATGGCACACCGGTGTCACTCATAGGTGCTCCGCTCATCTTCTAAATCAAGTCCGAGAAAGCTCAGCACAGTGCACAAGCTCTGTAGCACCGGCGAGGATCCTGAAATACTTTGGGTAGATTTTTAACTCAAAATGTTGCCCTAGCAGCTCCGTTAGGCTACTCTTTTCGATTTCCTACTATCAAGGGATTTTTTTTTACCTGCGCAACAATGCACACAGGCCTCCAAACTCACAACCCAGAGACCAGGGGGAATTGATAGTAGTCCACGTAAAAAAGCTTTGCCTTTACCGCAGATTGAACCCGGAACCTCTAGCACTCAAAGCGGACACCATGTCTCGGGACCACGCAGCCCCTAAATGAAATAGAAATGACTGCAGAAAGGATGAGAGCTGAGCGTGTGAGAAGAAACACGCAATACAAATGATGTCAACAACGGTCCTGAAATCTCATGATATAATTGTGGAACGTGGGCGTGTGCTACTAGTCACATTTCTTATGCCTCCTCAAAGCACAATAATACACAACCGTTTGTAAAACACGGAATGGACCTGAAATCTCATGATATAATTGTGGAACGTGGGCAGGTCTTACTAGTCACATGTCTTATCCCTCCTCATAGCACAATAATACACAACCGTTTGTGAAACCCGGAATGGTTTCAACAACAAACAGCTGCAAGCTACAAAAGGCGGACAGGTGCTATAGTACTGTGACACGATATTTGACCACCAACTCGAAAGTCCTAGGTTTAAAATATAAGTGGACAAATTTCACTTTAAACAAAACCTCCCGGTAGTAAATGTGGACGGCAGGACGTTGAACGCACCAGGTTTTGAGTGTTGACTGGTCTAGACAAATCTGAGTCTAACATCATAGACTAATTCGCCACTGACTTTAAAATGTTTCTTCACTTTCACTTATTTAGTACAACAGACTGGGCCTTGAGCAGGTTATCTATCAATAAAATAGCATGTCGAAATAATCCCAGGATGTGTTTGATGTGGTTTCACAAGGTAGTTTTAACGTCTCTTAGTTTGCTGTTTCTTTTTAAATGTTCACTCCTTATAGCTTTGTCGAAATGCAATACTGACTGCTTCTATGTCGCTTGCAGCTGAATCGAAAATGAGGTTTTTAAAATTATGGAAACAGCGTATGCAACCTCTAAACCACAGACGCCGATGCACAAGTAAAACATATGAGTAAAATAAACCTAAAACCAAAATTTAACAGATAATTCACAACCTTAACACAGTATATCAAAGTTCTACTCACAAATGTAAGCAGAATGCAAGTTGACGTGACTCGGGAACGTTTTCGCAGGCAAATGTGCAGGCTGTAAACATAAAGCGTAGATATAGCCAGCGTTGTGGGGGCATTACCTATTCATGTATTCTTTTGTTCTCTTTTGTCTTTTTACATCCAAATACAAAATCCGATTGCAGCGACTTTGTGTGTGATTGTATTAATTCCGCTTGTCAGATAACAAAGAAGACAACAAATGTTACATTTTCTCCCTACGATGTTTATGTCCCATGTGAACCAAGTGAGAGAAAGTGTTCTTGGGTTCAGTATTATCGATTGTTACCCGCCGACAGAGAGCACAGCTCGCTGTTCAGCAGCTGTGAGCGGCTTGGTGAGGGTGAACTTCTCTGTTTGCCTGTTGAGAAATAATGAAACGATTTATGCTGAGTTGGTTTGTTAGGAACTATAGTGAGTCCTGAATGGAGACATTTATGAATATTCAACAGATTTTTTGCGATATAGAAATGAACAAAATACAACTGAAGAAATAGCACACTCGCTTCAGAGATTTTTTGATGCCTTGTTTTCAGGTATGGAGACGGTGATCCCATTATGTGAGAGACAACGTGATCCCATATGTGAGAGACACCGTGATCCCATATGTGAGAGACAACGTGATCCCATATGTGAGAGACAACGTGATCCCACATGTTATGGTCAACGCAATCCCATATGTGATAGACAACGCGATCCCACATGTGATGGACAACGCGATCCCACATGTGGGAGACAACGTGATCCCACATGTGGGAGACAACGTGATCGCATATGTGAAAGACACCGCGATTCCTTATATGAGAGACACTGTGATCGCATATGTGAAAGACACCGCGATTCCATATATGAGAGACACTGTGATCCCATATGTGAGAGACACTGTGATCCCATATGTAAAAGAAACTGTGATCCTATATGTGAGAGACACGGTGATCCCATATGTAAAAGAAACTGTGATCCCATTTGTAAAAGAAACTGTGATCCTATATGTGAGAAACAGTATTAAACGTCACTACATAAAAAAATTTTTTTTTTTTATTTACAATGTTAGACCAATTATTTCATAATGGTCATTTGTAGGGATGTATGTTGGTACATTTGTACACTTCAAGTTTAAAAAAACATGGTTGCCATGGCAACAGCAGCCATCTTGATGAAAAAACGACATGTACTTAGTCAACTGAAATTCCAAAAACAAACAAAGGTATTGAGAAACAGATGATTGATTCATGAACTTTAAACCTACGTTTAGGAACTTGGCTAGTTTATTTACTTCAAAAATGTTTCTTAATATTTTTTTTAGAATATTAAAATTTAGGTATGTTGAAAAAATACAAAAATGTAGCTTTCTGAGATAATAATCGAATTTAAAAACAAAATACTTAATAAACTATACTTTTAAATAGCCATGTACCTTAAATATTGTGTTAGGGTTATCCACACCAAATTTCACGTCTCCAGTCTTTATATTAGCTGAGATTTTAGGAGATCCCACACACAACAAACAGAAAAACAGAATTGTTAGAAAAATGACTTGTAAACTTTCAAAGTCACTTAAAATATAATTAATAAAGAAATAAAGTGTTCTTACCCTGTCTGTTGTATTCTGCATCATATCCACAGAAAATGTCACATAAATTTAACAATTAAATCCACCAGCAACACAGGTTTAGCCTTCTGTTACATCATGCTGGTGTTCTTGTTCGAGTCGCCGTTTTTTCTAGTTTTTTCTCTTCCACTTCAAAAGACTTAACGTTTGTTTTTTGGAATCATAATACTTTCTCTTCAGCATTCTTGTAGCATACAAGTTGTTTGTAAGTCCCCATTCCAGTCCCATTTGGTCAAATACCATTTTCAGGCCTATAGGACCACAGTTGAAAGACAGAGTGGCAAGGGAAGTTGCTGTCTCCACTGCTGACATCGAAGCAAATGTTGTTTTAGGACAGCGCTGCCAAATCAATGCATTAAAGCTTTCATTGGCATTCTGAGTGCTCATTTTAGCACAGCGTTGAAGAAGATCTGGGTCTGTCAACCTTTTCACAACAGGGTAGATGATGCTGCCAACTTGCGAGGAAAATGTTGGCCGATGTTTTTGGTGCAAACCTGTCTTCATGGCTCTCTGGAAGTGACACCAAGAATTTTCACCCTCTGGACAGAGTCTGTGGTTGGGTGCCTTGTCAGTGCTCATCATGTGGAAGAATCCACCTGACACTCCCTGCTTCATTTTCTTCACATCAGGGGCATTGTCTTTTAAATTTTTAGCATAAGTGTTAGTAATTTTTTCAATAATGGGCTTTGTAAGTTTGCGATTTAGCAACTGCTTATTGCTTTTTTTCAGATTCTCAAGGCCATTAAACATTCTTTTTGCAATGTGGTTAATGCAGTCTTCTTTTGTTATGTCAATGTCATAGCATTTAGATTTTTGCACTTCATTAAAAGCCTTTGCATCACCGTCACAGAGCATAGTGCCATAAACCAGACTTCTTTTCTCAACTGATCTTGAAAATATCATCCTCGCTGCCACCGTCTCCATGGCATTTGAAGAACAATCTGCATTCTTCTGGACATTCAGATTTATGCCTTTCCATCCAGTTAAGAAATTCAGGTGAACTTGGCTTTGGACCACTAGCACACATTTTGCAATAATTGCTAATGACTTGCGTATACAGAACGAGACCACTATCAACATCGATGGCAACCCCGACTCCATTGTGCGATGAATGGCCTCGCTTCTGCCATGTGCCATCGTATGATACAGTGATGATGGGGCACCCTGTGTCACTGGCTTTGTCTGGTTGGTGAACTGCAGCTGCTGATCTTTCTGCAACAACAGAAGCTGCTCGGCACATTGCTTCCTCTGCTGCTTTCCTGGCTGCAAGGCTCACACTTTTTGCTAATGTATAATATGTTGTTTGAGGCATCTGATTTTCAATATTCATGACAGAAAGAAAAGAATTCAACTTAGCATAGCCAATGCCATTGTCTTTACACCCAATGACTGCCCTATAGTTAATGTCATACTGTTTGTCAATTTGTGGAGATGTCCAGTCTGACCACTGTGACTCACAATCTGGACAGCAAATTTCTATAAGGGAGGCCAGACCATTTGTCTTTTTCGTAACCAGTTGTAAATTATTACATCTACAATTTTTGCAGCCCACTGCAGAGACAAGGGAACTGAAGAAACGTTGATTAATAATTGTGTTGGATGAAAGGTCATAGTTGGTTGTTTCCCCAGTCAGATTCTTGTTGTTGTATACTTCAAACTTCTGCTGTGCTCTACAACAACTTTCTGAGTTTGCAGTTTCAGCAGCACCTTCAGTACCCGTAGGCTCATTGGTGTCAGCATCCAAAGTAGAGCTGGAACACAAAAATAAAAGAAGCATTTAATTAGCATCGATCACATTATCAGCATGGCATTAATTTAATGGTGATCGAGACGAAATAAAAGCGAAACGTGAAAACGACATCATAAATTTAATTTTAGAAGTAGAAAAATTACCTCAGATTCAAAGATTCCCTAAGTTTCCTTGCATGAATTCCTCTAGGCTTTTTATATCTCTTTTTTTGTCCAAACACAAATCCTTTTCTTGTCATAATGAAAGCGTATATAATAATCTTAATTAAAACACCAGCCGTCAGAACTTCAAAATGCGATGGAAATGAATCAGCACAACAACAAACAACATTGGGGAAACCCACGCTCTGCGCATGCGTAGGATATTCGTCGTCAAGGAAATGTCTTATAGGTACCAATCAAATGCTGCCAAATAATAGAGCCAATGAAATGTTGGTATGGCTATGATTCTATTAGTTTCGTATATTGTCGGCAAAGCTCGCAGGTGCTTCCGTATATAGAGAAATGAAAAGGTATTTGGACGGCGGTAAAAATGATATATAACATGCCCTATAATAATATTTGGAAACAGCTGTTGCTATGTGTCAAACATTGCTATTTTGTGGTACAAAATTTATTTTATCCCAAACAAATACATGGCGTGGTGTCTTTAGCATCAACTTTTCAACGCTACATTGTTCACAAATGACACAAATCTTGTATGTAATCAATTCTACGAATGTCGAACTTTACAAAAACGAACTAATTGAAAAAGTGATATTTTTGTCACAAATTAACAAAAAATGCCATGTAGTGACCCCTTAAGAACAGAGCTCTCATTGTGTAGCGGCTGATCTAAGTTCGTGGGTCCCAAACGTCTGACAGAATCTGAGAGTTTTTTTTTAATACTTTAAAATGACTCTGGCTATCATGTCGACCCAGCTTTAAGTGGGTAACAAGTACAGTACAATGAAGTCAAGGCGGCCGGTCTGATGCTGACTACATAACACGTATAATGTACTCATCTTTTACACAGTAGTTGTGTTTCATCAGTAAAGCATGTTAAGTTCAATAATGTCCGCATTATAAATTTAAAAAAAAAACACGTACACACACACACACACACACACAAACGCATGGTTGATAAAATGGATTCCCACACTCGCACGCGGACACACCCACATACACATACTCACTTCCTTACACATACAGAACTAAGTATACACCCAAATACACAGCTACAAACAAACATGTATACATCATTCATACCTACATATATGCATGCATTTAATCATACATATACATACACGCATACACACTTTCACACACACATAGAAAAGCATATTCAAACATACATATTTACACACGTGCACTCACTATACATAACTGCATCTGTTCGTGCATACATACATGCCTAAATCAAACACACATACGAGCATTCATGCATACACACACACACACACACACTTATGCAGACGCCGAAATATACGCAGGCAAACACACAGACAATCACACACAGGCAGGCACACACACACAGACACACACACAGACACACACTAACATTCACAACAGTATCAAACGCAGAC
>CAJHNH020001015.1:42500-62500 GCA_905116865.2 Candidula unifasciata | reverse complement strand
TACATACATACATACATACATACATACATACATACATACATACATACATACATACATACATACATACATACATACATACATACATACATACATACATACATACATACATACATACATACATACATACATACATACATACATACATACATACATACATACATACATACATACATACATACATACATACATACATACATACATACATACATACATACATACATACATACATACATACATACATACATACATACATACATACATACATACATACATTCATACATACATACATACATACATACATACATACATACATACATACATACATACATACATACATACATACATACATACATACATACATACATACATACATACATACATACATACATACATACATACATACATACATACATACATACATACATACATACATACATACATACATACATACATACATACATACATACATACATACATACATACATACATACATACATACATACATACATACATACATACATACATACATACATACATACATACATACATACATACATACATACATACATACATACATACATACATACATACATACATACATACATACATACATACATACATACATACATACATACATACATACATACATACATACATACATACATACATACATACATACATACATACATACATACATACATACATACATACATACATACATACATACATACATACATACATACATACATACATACATACATACATACATACATACATACATACATACATACATACATACATACATACATACATACATACATACATACATACATACATACATACATACATACATACATACATACATACATACATACATACATACATACATACATACATACATACATACATACATACATACATACATACATACATACATACATACATACATACATACATACACATACATACATACATACATACATACATACATACATACATACATACATACATACATACATACATACATACATACATACATACATACATACATACATACATACATACATACATACAATACATACATACATACATACATACATACATACATACATACATACATACATACATACATACATACATACATACATACATACATACATACATACATACATACATACATACATGCATACAGACACATACATACACCCACAGATAAACACACTTAAGCACACAAATACAAAAACACACAGTCGCAGACACACCCAGACACAAACACGGACACATAAAGAGACATTTACACACAATCACACACCCTCTGACACATGCAGATACACATACACACAGACATACACAGGCGCAAACACACAGAAACATACACACAGACACAGTGTCTGAGTGTGAAAAATCTAACGTAGTGTAAAAACGTTGTAGCATTGTAGATTTTTTTAAATCGAAACTTTTCCCGGGCAGTCCATTATGACAATCTTTTCGATTTCCAACTGCCTTAGGATTGTTTACATGCGCAACAATACACACGGGTATTTGATCCTATTACCCGGAGACCTGGGTAAATTACTACAAGTCGACGTGAAAAAATCCCAGAATTAAAAAAAGACATTTAATGTGGCATATACTCACCGGTAAGCATGAAATGAAAATGAGTGCGATTGATTGAGTATTCCCTATTTGAGGCTTTCGGGTCGATTTGTTGATGGTTCCATAAATGAGCAGCAGAATATGCTAAACTTTATTTTAATTAAAGCTTAGTTGCTTGCTATTCGTAGGTTGTATTAAATAAATGGAACATGTACTTTGGATTATTCTGAGATAGGATGTGTGGCTTTGTTTAAAATTAAATGTTTCCTAAATTGCAGAAGTCTTATATGTCCAATAAAGAGATTTTTGTCGACGTAATTTATATCGGAAAAAGGCGCGAGGGCCAATTTTGCGGAGAACACAGTCGTTTGAAATTAGATTTGAAGCAACATCCAAATTCTGGAACAATAGTCAATTTCTGTTTGGCAGTAAAATATTGTCTGTGTATTGTTGTCCAGAAAACGCGAAATTTTGCAAAGTTGATGCGCTTGTAGTGATTTTTTTTTTTAATGACGTGAACATGAGAACCCCACGTTAAATGGATGTCAATTAAAACACGAGCGAATTTAAATATCTAGGGTTTCTTTTACCTAAAATTGAACAATGAATAGTGAATTTACCAGACGATACATGAGAGCAAATCAGGTTATGGGACAAATAATACTATCTTAGAATGACACATACTGCTCGTGCAACGCGCCTAGGTGATGATTTCTCATGATGGACCAACAGGACTCTGAAATAGTTATATATGTTGGAATGTCTGCTCACAATGATCTAGATGGAATCCATAGCTCCAATACACATCTAACCTATTTCAGGGGTAAGGCGACACAAGTTATGACACTACAGAATTTAAACTCCTAGACTCAAGTTTGCACTCCGTCCTCACTACGAAAAAAAAAAAAAAAACATCGACTACCAACGCAGGTGTTCTTGTCTTCCTCCAGGTCTGGTCCACTACTTCGCTTGCTCCACAAAAACTGGGCTGGCTGGAACACTGTCACTAAACTGGACAATTCACACAATGTTTAATTTTTTATAACTAGCCAACCGAGTAATATGGTTTTACAAATTCCAGCATGTACGTTACGATAACACTAATAATGTCACCAAGAATGGTTGGCCATTAGGCTTCTTTGCGGGGTTCCTTTGGGACGCCTCCCTCCAAGGCAATCACTGGACACATGTATGTATGTTTTATGTATGAACTAGCTGTACCCGGCCACGCGTTGCTGTGGCGTAATTTGACTACATAGAAAATAGAGAAAGTAGAAATGTGTCTTCGCTACACGCTAGCGATGTACAGAGCAACAGCTAAACCACAGCTAATAAAACTGGTTACAAAAGTGGTTATTTGGTTATCACATGCTAAAGCTGTTTGTATTTTTATAGGAGACGGAAGTAAAGCTACAACTGTACTTGTAAATAACAAAGTAAGTCGTAAAAAATAGAAAAGCGGAGGTAGCGTTAGTAAAATATAAACAAATTAGGTAATGAGAACTTGAAAATCACGTGTAAAGCTCTTTAAGTTCTCTTAAATTTAAGTCATTACCCCCCTCCCCTCCCCTCTTCCACCGACTACAGCTCTCTCCCTCTTCGAAGGATTTGAAAATCACTAACTGGCGATATTTTGTTGTTGCTGTAACTGACATTGACATCCCTGTCCATCTGGACTAAAATAAGGAGCAGGAATTGTAAAAGGTAGTGAATAGGGCTAGTGAAATATTTACCACATCATCCTTCAAGTACCAGTACAATTACTAAAATAATGTCACTGCTATCTGTGTTACCATCGGAGTAGACAGAGAGTCGTGAGCCAGAAGATTTGGTTCCGCATGGCTAGTGCTGTCGCCACAGACTGGTCAGGTTAGGATGTATAATTTCACTTGCCGACAGAAGAACGCCATAACCTTACCGGCGGTCTTCACATGAGAGCACTATGGTGTAACAGCCCAACCACAACTATTACTGCTGCTGCTGCTTTAAGTAGGTAAAGCAGTTACTGTGACTTAAAGCTCTCTCAGTTAATAGTTTGCCCCCCCCCCCTCCCCCCAAATTCACCGACAACTCTTTCCCACATTGAAGTAGTTGGGAGGGAAAAAAACAACACTTGAAAAGCAAATGAACACAGAAAAAAAAAAACATAATTAGGAAATGAACGCCATTGTAAACAGCACAGCTTAAAATTCCAACACAGATGAAATAACTAAATCTAAATGAAAATAAATGAAAATCTATAAAATTTCAGCGTAACCATGCAATCGGAAAGTTTAACAATGCAATCATAAGTATGCGAAATGGTCAAATTTAATTATCAAATGGTTTACCCATTTACTGGGTTTTTTTTTTTTTTTTATATTAAGGCAACATGGCTAGTGCTGTCACCACGACAGAGCAGATGAGGATATTATTTTAGTCCGGGGTAAAAAAAAATTAACTACTGCGGATTCGAACCCAGGTCTACCGCACTTGAACCCAGTGTTCTAACCATTCGACCAAGCAGCCACTTAATCGGAACAACGAAAAGAGAACAAAACTATTAGACATATGTGTTCCTACCACTGTGTCGCGATTAAAACACAATTCAAAACCGCAGGCAATTGTTTTCTCGTAGACAGATACTCCAGATATATTAATGAAATAGAAATCGCACGTGTCTAACACGGTTAATGAAGTTGATGTCGCAGTCACTGTCTCCCCCGACGTCGAGATAGTCCTCGATTGCCCCCCCCCCCCCTCCCCCCAATCGAAGGTTGTTTGAAAAAAAAACAGAAAATAGAAATCGTGTTTAATATGGTTATTGTGGCAAATATAGAGATAGTCTTGTTTGCTGTACCACAACCTACTCTATGTATTAGTATTAGAGAAGGCGTTGGCTGCACGTAACTCGCCGGCGAATGGTAAATACGGCGCATGCGCAATTACTAACGTGGCTATAATTAGAAATCACTAAAGTTATAAATATTAGTTTCGAATATTATGGCTTAAATTGTGGTCACCTATCTCTAACAGTGACAGGTTGAATTTCAAACCACGACGGTTCAAAATCCGGTATCACAACAAACATATCCTGAAAATTTCAGCTAAATCGGTTCAGTAGTTTCCGAGTCTATAGGGGTGAAACAAACACACAAACATTGATTTATATATATATAGATGTATGTATGTATGTATGTATGTATGTATGTATGTATGTATGTATGTATGTATGTATGTATGTATGTATGTATGTATGTATGTATGTATGTATGTATGTATGTATGTATGTATGTATGTATGTATGTATGTATGTATGTATGTATGTATGTATGTATGTATGTATGTATGTATGTATCTCTGTCTGTCTGTCTGTCTGTCTGTCTGTCTGTCTGTCTGTCTGTCCGTCTGTCTGTCTGTCTGTCTGTCTGTCTGTCTGTCTGTCTGTCTGTCTGTCTGTCTGTCTGTCTGTCTGTCTGTCTGTCTGTCTGTCTGTATGTATGTATGTATGTATGTATGTATGTATGTATGTATGTATGTATGTATGTATGTATGTATGTATGTATGTATGTATGTATGTATGTATGTATGTATGTATGTATGTATGTATGTATGTATGTATGTATGTATGTATGTATGTATGTATGTATGTATGTATGTATGTATGTATGTATGTATGTATGTATGTATGTATGTATGTATGTATGTATGTATGTATGTATGTATGTATGTATGTATGTATTATGTGTGTATGTATGTATGTATGTATGTATGTATGTATGTATGTATGCATGTATGTATGTATGTATGTATGTATGTATGTATGTATGTATGTATGTATGTGAGTTTGTATGTATGTATGTATGTATGTATGTATGTATGTATGTATGTATGTATGTATGTATGTATGTATGTATGTATGTATGTATGTATGTATGTATGTATGTATGTATGTATGTATGTATGTATGTATGTATGTATGTATGTATGTATGTATGTATGTGTGTATGTATGTATGTATGTGAGTTTGTATGTATGTATGTATGTATGTATGTATGTATGTATATGTATGTATGTATGTATGTATGTATGTATGTATGTATGTATGTATGTATGTATGTATGTATGTATGTATGTATGTATGTATGTATGTATGTATGTATGTATGTATGTATGTATGTATGTATGTATGTATGCATGTATGTATGTATGTGAGTTTGTATGAATGTGTGTGTGTGTATGTATTATGTGAGTTTGTATATATGTATGTATGTATGTATGTATGTATGTATGTATGTATGTATGTATGTATGTATGTATGTATGTATGTATGTATGTATGTATGTATGTATGTATGTATGTATGTATGTATGTATGTATGTATGTATGTATGTATGTATGTATGTATGTATGTATGTATGTATGTATGTATGTATGTATGTATGTATGTATGTATGTATGTATGTATGTATGTATGTATGTATGTATGTATGTTATGTATGTATGTATGTATGTATGTATGTATGTATGTATGTATGTATGTATGTATGTATGTATGTATGTATGTATGTATGTATGTATGTATGTATGTATGTATGTATGTATGTATGTATGTATGTATGTGTGCATGTTCGTATGTATGTAGATGCATGTGTGTACTGGGTGTCTATGTGTTTGTGTGTAAGTGAGTGATTTGGCTTGTGTGTGTATGTGGGTGTGTGTGTTCGCGCGTGAGCGTGCGCACATATTTTACCACCAATGCTTTTGTTTTTGACTTTATATATATAATATGCATATTATTACATAAATATAACATGCTTCATTGATGAAATACAACTGCTGTGCGAAAGATGGAAGTCTGGAAGGGCCGAATGTAAGACAGGCCTGCGTGCCTAATTTGTAACCCTTTGAAAATAAAGTTCGTTCGTTCACTACCTGGCCGTTTGAACAGAGCTCTCGGCAGAACCCATAGTGCTATCTTCTGTTTGCTTGTGGCAAACAAGAGCTAGTGACTTTCAAGCTGGTGGCTTTTTTGACTGTTGATTAACTGCCTGGCCTCCAAGGAGATGTCATTCTATGAAGAAATGGAACACTAGAGTTAGCAGTCATCTAAAAGACATATGACCAGTTCCCACTTAACTCTCTATCCTCACATGTATAGCTAAGAGGATAGGATAATGATTCTGTACTAGTCTATTTGCAGTGTCTTTCAGTAGAAGTGACATGAAACAAAATTCTACAGTGAGACAGACAGAAGTCTCTCTGATAGAATACAATATCGCTCTACTTTCATATCTGCACAACTGTCGAATAACACTCACATTAATATGCACATGTTATCACCTAACAAGGTGTTTCTAGACTTCCTTCTCACCACCCAGTGTTTTAACATGAGTTACTTGTAAATACCCCATGACCTCACAGCTGCCTGCCCAATACTGCTCTGTCGATACTGTGTGCTGACCCAATTATTTGGCCAGCCTCAAGATATGTATGAAACTTTCCATAACCAAAACTAGTCACGGAATGATTTATCTGCTAGATAAAAATCACTAGCCCAAGTGCTGGGATGGTCAGTGCATTTCACATCAGCCTGTAATGAAATGTCTGATTTAGGCGGTACCCAGCAAAATGACAGTAAGAAAAGCATAGCCCTGTAATGTCTCAAAGCAAAGCTGGCCCTACCCACAGCAGCGGATATATATATATATATATATATATATATATATATATATATATATATATATATATATATATATATATCAACAAGGAAATTTCTGGGTCTACTTAGATGTGAGATTATCACAGTCAGCCTCCCCCATCCCCAGTCATTAGTAGATGTTTTACACGACAAACCTGTATCTGATGTCAATGTGTACGTGGCCCAGAGACCCAGAGCTGCTTGTGTTACTCACATCCTACATAGTATCTGTCTATTCATTAATTGAAGTAGATGAATTGGTTCATGTGAAATGTTAGCTTGAATCACTGCTCACAAACTCTCTTTGTAAATATTATATTGTCCTCAGTATCTTCTTCTAATGACCCATATTAGGTTTACAGATTACTTTAATTATGTTTCCTTATTTATTGCATAAATACATTCCTGATTAGCATTTCCTAGTCACAGTTCGTCACAGAAAGAATAGGTCACCAGATGCCGCGTTAACTGGCCAGGGGGCAGACCATTCGTATTGTTATGTCTCTATCAGGTCACCTATCTTTATCTGCCCATCTGTGTTTTTGATAGCGTGGGTGGTAACTTCCCCATGAAATGTGTGACTGATCTGCCTGGTTGAGTATTTCTGCACACTAATTTCCTTGTGGTGCTGTAAATGTTTCTGATATTTTTTTTTTTTTTATGTGGCTGCTGTGTCGACTTCTTGTGTTATGTCCTAAGTTTTGTTCTTAAAAAGTATTGGATTCCACATCTTTGAGTGGGATATCATTGACAGAAATTGGATTACTATCATGTAAAAAAAATTGTTTGTCATTCTCCTCTGAGTGTTAGTTAGTCCTATTCTTTGTGATCTTCCATGATGTCTGAACAGATTCGCTTGTACAAGCAAACCACGCTTTCCACATCTACAGAAAACCAACGTATATACATACATACATATATATATATATATATATATATATATATATATATATATATATATATATATATATATTTAAAATTCTCACTCTGTTATGTCAAAGACACACTGAGGAACACATAAATTACTGCTATTGAGAGAATGACGTCACTACTGAAACCAGCGAAGCGTATACAATCTTTAGAGTAATAAAGAAAGCTATTATAAACCAAGACCTAGACTTCGCCGACGACATAGCACTCCTGAGTTCAGAACACACAGACGCCCAAGAAAAAATCAATCGACTCCAGAATTTCTCAGAACAAATTGGACTCCAAATTACCACCGCAAAAACAAAAATTCTAGACCTTACCAACAGTTCAGTTGATATCACGCTGAACAACAACAGCCTTGAAAAAGTCAACAGTTTCACTTATCTAGGGAGCAAGATGTCATCTACAGGAGATACCGCACCAGAAATATCATTTAGAATAGCACTGGCATCTAGTGCCTTCAATAAACTGTCTAACATCTGGAAATCAAAGACACTTAGCAAACACACAAAACTCAAGATCTGCAATTCTTGTGTGAATCCGGTACTAACCTATGGATGCGAGAGCTGGAAATCAACGAAAACTCTAGACACACAATTAGACAGTTTTGAAAATAAATGCCTTAGAAGAATACTAAATTTCAAATGGTCAGATTTCCGAACCAATACACAAATAAGACAAGAATCCAGGCAAGAGTATGTGTCTAACTTTATACGAAAACGCCGCTGGAACTATGTCGGCCACGCCCTTAGAATGGATAAATCAAGACTTCCTTACCAAGCCCTCATTTGGACACCACAGGGGAAAAGATCTCGTGGAAGACCAGGGGAAACCCTACGTAGAACTATCATCAGGGAAGGCTCGCTCATGGGCCACTCAAACATCCAAGACCTACAACGGATTGCAACGGACCGCCGTGCATGGAGAGTCATGACCTCTGCCCTATGTGCCGCACTCGACACAAGAGGAAAGACTAAAGACTATTATAAACCAACAGTATACAGATCGGGCCACAGCTCTAAAAGAATGAGAACTTCTTGTCTAACTGATCACAAAAGAAGGGTTCGCTGGCTGGTGACCCAAATCCCCACGTGTTAAATTTTAGATGTATTATCTTAACAAACGAATAATGTTTGCTAATGAATATATATATATATATATATATATATATATATATATATATATATATATATATATATATATATATATATATATATACATTCAATCAATTCCACATCACTTGTGTAATACTAATAATGGAATGCAATGCAGTAAACTGAAGGTTTAAATCAAAATACCAAAACAAATTGATTGGGTTTTCTTTATGGCTTGACATTCCATTTAACTTCTGACTCTTTAGGTTGTCGTGATAGCCACCGCTGATCCGCATGCAAGATGTCTCTCAAATACCACACTTGAAAATCAAACATCTATATGGAACTGATGAAAGCAGACACTCAATGTAGAGAGTTACCTGGATGAGCAGATTCGTCATGGTCATACCGAGGCTAGTCCTCGTAGATTATACACACTCATACCCACATACATAACATAGGGAGGCTGTGATGGTTTTCTGGCTTCCAATTATCTCAAGTTCAGAGAGTGATACCGACTGATGCAGATCTATTTCTCCTCTGAAGAAACACCTTATCCATTTCTCATGATAAACATTTCACAGACTGTTCATCATTACATGAATTTTATTCACACGAAAAGGTAAATTATTAAAATATATGAATGGTTATCATCGCTTACACTCCCATTGCTCATAGGTGACTTCATGCTTCAAACATACGCAATCATTATTAACGAGTTATTTCAGTCTCAATTGCGTGGATTCACATTGCAATGAATGTGACTACTGTGGATGAATAGTTGTTATACAACGGCTAACACTCACACATTATGAGCTAAGATGACAGCATAATAATATTCTACTTATACCGACTTTAGGTTACCAGTGTTAGACTTGGACATTGACAAAAATACACGAGAGAAAACTAACCACCTGGGAGATGCGATGTTTGAGAATGGCTATGAATAAAACCAAAAGAGATCGAGTGAGAAAAGACTTGATCACAAGAACTGTAAGGAACAACGCGTACTTAATATTTTGAGAAACAAAAAAAAATTGGTTTGGCCATCTAATGAGAGTTCAACTATATGTGCCAGCAGCAAGATCGTTTAACCTGAAAATCGAAACACCAAGGGAAAGGGGAAGTCCAATAAGAAGATGGATTGAAAAGTCACTGACACCTTGAGACTGCATAACCTCACGGCATATCAAGGAACCGAGCGCGCACAAGCTCGGCTCCGATCGACTGATGAACTGTGACGCCTAGCGGCATAAGCAGATGTTTACACAAGAGGAAGAAGAATATCTCTGGGTGTTCTTTTTGTTGTGGCAGTCATATACCGCTGATTTATCAATAGCACTGTTAACATGATAACACCTCATTCAATAGTAGTGGGTGTCATTAACCTAACACACTTGTGTGCAACATTCACATACTGGTTATATGCTGAAATATTGACTCACCGAACCATTGCTCCTGAAACTGTGTGTAAGCATAATAATAAATACTAGAAATTAGGAGCATTTAGAAGTCTAAAGAAGTCTAGAGGGGATAACAAAATGTTGGCAATGTGGGTAGACATGTTAATATTTAAAACAATCCTGATATCGGAATTATTTGATGAAACTATATTTATTCAAGTCAATCTGTTACAGTCAACATTTCTATCTTGTACTCAGGGTCGACTTCGTCCAATACTGAGTATTCCTCTTGTGCTGTATGTTTTCTTTCTCGCCCATATCCACATACTCAGACAGGAAGACGGCGTCACACTTATCACCACAGACTTCTTTGACATAATGTTACATGCCTACTTCAGATTCGATCTTCACTGTGTCTCAGATGTGCCTTCCCTAGCCATATGTGATGACCAGAACCTGGTATTTGGTGTATCCTTATGTCTGGATGATAGGTTTCGAAGTTGGGACTGCTATATTACGTTCTTTACCCCTCCTACCCCCGCCCCCCCCCTCCTCCGTTTTTGTCTTTAATGTGATTTAATTTCTTTTTCAACGCGTTTAAAGACGTAGGTGGTCGCCATTTTAAGGTCGCCAAGGTGTACTTATTCATTATTTTGCTTTGGACTCATAGATTATTAAATAAGCTTTTGACAGCTTTGATGGGACATCTCTCTGGAAATTAATGGGGTACTATAAAAGCATCACAAAAAAATTATCAACTGAGTAAAGACAACATATAAAGACATTACAATTAAATGTCGAGTTCTTCACGAGGTAAAGATAACATATAGATTTCAAATTAATACAAGTGTGTTACAGAAATGACTTTTGTCGCCTCTCCTATTTTTACTGCTAATAGATTATGAAGTCAGCAAATGCTAACACTACTTATGAAATTCAGTGAGCCCCTACAAAATAGTTTGATGACCTGTACTTCGCTGATATCTCTATTCTGTTCCACTCACGGAATAGGACGCAAGATACATTTAATATACTTAATGTCAGATAATAACAGCTAGGTCTGAAAATCCATCATAACAAACAAACATATCAATAATAAATCAGGCAAATATTAATGTGATTTCTCTTAATTGTGTCCCATTCCAAAACGGGGAGTCGTACAACCTTTTTTGGGCAGTAATGAAGACAAAGATCGGGGATCTGATAGTGATATTAAAATACGAATACAAACGACAAGAAGGGTTTTCATGGTGCTAGGGAATTTGCATTAGTCCAAAGAAATAAAAAGCTAACACTACACTTATAATTTTAAATTCTAATGTCAAATCATTACTTTTGTATGGGGCGGGAACGGAGACAAACAAAGGCAATTACTAATAGACGTCATTTATTTACTGGTGCCTACGCAGAATAAGGGGTATTAAACGGTAGGATATAATCACTAAAATAGAGCTTTGGGGGGGGGGGGGGAGTTCCAGTTGACCAAGAGGTGATGGACAGATGCTGGCGTTGGATAGGATACACACTGAGAAAACATGAGAACAATATAACTAAATTGCATTGCACTGGAGCCCACATGGGCATAGCAATAAATGAAGACCAAATAGACGTTTTGCTGAGCCAGAGAGTGAAGTTAAAATAACAGGAAGTACACAGGGAGAGCTGCAGCGTTAGCGAAGGAAAGAACCACTTGGCAGGAGTTGATTGAGGGCCTACGCTCCATTCAGGGTTAATAAAGTAGAAGAATAGGAAGGGTATTCATAGTTGTGAAGAATGATCAGTCGTAGTGTTCGATTATCAGTCAACATTGCGGAATATTGTTTTGCAACACCAAAAAGGGGAAAGAGGTAGGGCACAGTATCTTTTGTCGAGACGGCCAGACGAGCATGATGCATAATCTTGCGTAACACTCGACAATCGAAGCGGTAAAAGAGGAGGTGGGAAAGAATAAGAGGAAGAATAAACAGAAGAAGATGGGGGGAGAAGAACAAGAACAAGACTGGACACAACATGTTATGAAGCCATTTGTCCGGGAAATTTGAAATCGGGATTCATAACTGGTACATGTAGATAGGCACGACACATTTACTTCAGACGGGCCCACTATGTGCAGTAGAAATCCTACATTTGGTCAGCTGGTATACCAATGGAAAGCACGCTGTGTGGAACAGCGGAAAGCATACGTCCCGCCACAGACTTCATAGAGCCCTTTTTTATATTGAAAACCACTGACAGGGTGAACGAAGAAATAAGACAACAACTTCAATGGACACATCTTGGTAACAGTAACGTTTTCCTTTATTAGTTGTGGTTCATGAAGTTGCGAAACCGGCTGGAGTTAGCAACACATTCCTGGCAATGCAACAGCTGTGATCAAATTCTACAACCAGTATCTACACTGGATGACCCTCTATAGTTATTTGATTATGCGAGTTAGCGATCTGGCTGGTTTTTCTAATTATATTTGATTTTTTGCACACAGACACGACTTTCTCGGATGGATGCATTCACATTAGTAGGACAAACTTTACCGTTCAATATCGTGTTAGGGATGCTTCAGTAAACGATCGATACCATGATGCAAGGAGGAGTTACGAATCTATTAACGAGATCAATACTTATACTCCACATCGCGCTTGCATATTGATTTTGTCATGTTATAATAGTCATAGAAGCTGTCAGTCTGCGTTCTGTTCCGCCTTCCTTTAGTCCAAATCAATAAACCCCAATCAATGTATCCTGTTGTAATAGTAGCAGCTGCTGCCCCTGTTTATTCTGCTCCGCCTCCTTTCAACCACGATCAGTGGTAGCATATCAATATGTCTCGCAGTAACTGTCACTTTGCGTTGTGCCCCATCTTATTCCATCCCCAAATAATGGTCCCCGAATGGCATACATACACCCACATACACACACTTACCCACTCACTTACACACACATACATGCATGCATACATTACATACGTACATGCATACGTACATGCATACATACATACACACATACATACATAAATAGATACAAACATACAGGCATACATACATACATACATACGTAATACAGGCATACACACATACAAACATACAGTCATGAATACACACACATGCACACACGGAAACTCCCACAGAGACACACACACTCACTTAGACAAAAATACAGACACACACACAGACACACACACATATTTACATTCGTGCTCACACACACACACCACACACACACACACATACGCAGACAAACATGCAGACACATACATACAGACACATAGACACACACGCAGTCAAACACACACACACAAATACCAACAGGCAAACAAATACATACTGACACCCACACAGACAAACACGCAGAAATGCATACACATACAAACACATAGAAATACACACGCAGACACACATATTCAACACGCACAGACATATACTCTGATATGCAGACACATACAGACAACAAAGGGGCACACACAGAGAAACACATAAAGACATACACAGACAGACAGAACATACTGACACATACACTCACGCAGACAGACATACAGACACCCACACACAGAGATACACACATACAGCATCATAAACACACCCGCATACAAAATACATAAACATACACAGGCAAACATGCAGACAAACACATACGGAGACACCACAGACACAAACGAAGATATACACACAGTCACATCAAATATGCAGAAAGACACCCAGACAAACACACATGCAGACAAACATAGTGACACACACACAGACACATATACACAGCTACATGGATCCAATCGCACACACACTCATGCCGACACACATACACAGCTAAGAGGCACACTTAAACACACAGAAACACGCACAGACCAATTCACACTAAAACATACATGTGGACATACGCGAACACACACACATTCGCACACATACACAAGGACACAGACGCATACATTTGCAGACACACACGCAGATGCACAAGCAGACAAACAACGTACTCAGAATCGTATGTATACAAACACGCCTACACATACATACATATCACACACACGCGCGCGCGCAAACATACACACCTTTTTTAATAATTAATTGATAATGCAATATGGGTTACATTACATTCAAGGTGGCATATAATCGCTGGTAAGTATGAATTGAAAAAGTTTACGGTTAAATGAATAGGGACTTTCAGAATTTTTCAGGTCTAGTGGAAGTTGGTTCCACAAATGAGCAGTGGAGTACGCTAAACTTGTTTTATATAAATCTATTCTAGGGTTAGGTAAATGTAATAAATTTAGTCGCTTGCTATTTATAGGATTTGATTTAATTAATCGGCAAAGGTAGTTTGGAGTATTTTGAGATAAAATTTTATGAATAAATTTGGCCTTGTTAAACATTAAACGTTTGCCAAATAGCACAAGAAGCAGAGACAGCAGCAGCAAAAGGAAACCTCAGAGAACTTTACAGTAACACAAGAAAATTAGTAGGTAAATTAGTCAGCCAACTGGATCAATCAAAAATAGTCAAGGAAAGGTACTTACTAACACTAAAGATCAAATGGACAGATGGGTTGAATATTTTGAAATGCTTCTAAATAGACCAGGCCCAGAGGTTCCCCCAGATATCCAGCCTTTAGAAATGGAACTGGATATCAACTGTGAGATACCATCCAAAGAGGAAATTAGGAAAGCTATAGATCTTCTCAAGGAAGGAAAGGCGACAGGCCCAGACGGTATCCCAGCTGAAGCCATCAGGGCCAACATAAACACATCAACAGAATTGCTACATAGATTATTCAGTAAAGTCTGGGAGACCGAAGAAATACCAGCAGACTGGAGAGAAGGATATCTTGTGAAACTGCCCAAAAAAGGTGATCTACAGGAGTGTGAAAACTATAGAGGAATTATGTTGCTGTCAGTTCCTGGAAAAATATTAAGTAGAATTATTTTGGAAAGATTAAAAGATGCTATTGATAAAATCCTAAGAGATGAGCAGGCAGGTTTTCAGTCAAACAGATCCTGTACTGATCAGATAGCCACATTACGTATTATAATAGAGCAAAGCATTGAACTGAACTCACCACTTTACATTGGATTTATAGACTATGAACAAGCATTTGACAGCATAGATAGGGAATCTCTCTGGAAATTGATGGGGCACTATGGAATCCTACAGAAAATTATCAACTTAGTCAAGGCAACATATACAGACATGAAATGTCGAGTTCTTCATGAGGGAAAGCTAACAGATGCATTTGAAATAAAAACAGGTGTGCGACAGGGATGTCTTTTGTCGCCCATCTTATTTTTTACTGGCTATAGACTGGACTATGAAAACAGTAACTGCTAACACCAAGAATGGAATTCAGTGGACCCCTACAAAACAGCTTGATGATCCGGACTTCGCTGATGATATTGCTCTTCTGTCCCATTCACGGAATCAGATGCAAGATAAATTAAATATACTTAATGCGAAATCAAAGCAGCTTGGTCTGAAAATTCATAAAGGAAAGACAAAGATAATGAGAATAAATCAGGCAAATAGTAATGTGGTTTCTCTTAATGGCATCCCACTCCAAGACGTGGAGTCGTACACCTATTTGGGCAGTAATGTAGATAAAGATGGAGGAACTGATAGAGATATTAAAATAAGAATACAAAAGGCAAGAGGGGCTTTCATAGCACTAGGGAATTTGTGGAGGTCAAAAGAAATTAAAAGAAATACTAAACTAAAAGTTTTTAATTCTAATGTCAAATCAGTACTATTGTATGGGGCGGAAACATGGAGAACAACCAAGGCAATTACTAATAAATTACAGACATTCATTAACTGGTGCTTGCGCAGAATAGAGGGAATAAAATGGTATGATAGAATAACTAATGTAGAACTTTGGGAGAGAACTAAACAGGCTCCAGTGGATCAGGAAGTGAGGAAAAGACGCTGGCGTTGGATAGGGCACACACTGAGAAAAAAGGAGAACAGCATTACTAGAATGTCTTTGCATTGGAACCCACAGGGGCATATGAATAAAGGAAGGTCAAAAAACACATGGAGAAGAGAGCTGGAGAACGAGGTTAGAAAGATTGGGAGGACATGGGGAGAGCTCCATGCAATGGCGAAGGATATAACGACTTGGCGTGAGTTGGTTGAGGGCCTATGCTCCATTGGGGGATAGAAAGGCAGAAAAAGAAGAAATGGCAATATCCATCTAGATGGTTATAGAGATTATTTTTTTACGATATGTTTATTATCTGAAACCAGGCGTAAAGCACGGTTTTGAAGAGAACTTAGTCTTTTAACATTGGATTTGGCGCAACCATACCAAACTGTTGAATAATAGTCGACATGTGTTTGGATGTAAGACGCGTAAAATACTTTTCTTGCATCTTCGTCTAGAAAGTGCTGAATTTTTGTAAGCTGATAAACTTTTTGTGCTATTTTCTTAGTTATGACAGAAACATTAGAATTCCAGGTTAAATGGTTGTCAATTGTAAGGCCTAAAGTTTTGTGTTCCGTTACATTAACAATAGGTAATTTGTCAATGTAGAGCTCAAGTGTCGGCTTGTGCAGTACTAATGTTTGCAACTTTTGTCTGGTTGTTATAAGCATAGATTTCGTTTTATTTATGTTAATTTGCATGCGATTGCTGTTGCTCCATTTACAAAGATTGTGTCTTTCTTTCTGTAAAGATCTTTCTAACTCATTACGATTCTCATTACTAGTATATATTGTACAGTCATCAGCAAATAAATCGCATGTTATACTAAGATGTAATGGAAGGTCGTTAATATACGTGGCAAATGGTAGTGGACCTTGAATCGACCCCTGTGGCACGCCTATATTTAACTGAGTGGAATCTGACAGGCGGTTGTTGAAGGATACTACTTGCTGTCTATCAGATAAAAATGACCACATTATTTCGACTAAATTATCGTTAGTTCTTAATATTTTTAATTTATTAATTAGAATATCATGATCAACCATATCGAAGGCTTTCTTAAAGTCTACAAAACTGTCATTTTTGTCAGCGTAGTATGGCAAGAGTGCATAGGCCTGAACCCTGATTGGTTATCAACTATCAGATTGTTGTTATTTAAATGCTGAAACGTTATTTTATGTATGTGTTCCTCCAACGGTTTGGATAGCGAGGACAGTAGAGAAATAGGTCTATAACTGCCAAGAGAACTTTTGTTAGCTGAGCCAGGTTTGAGTAGAGGATTCACTTTGGCAATTTGAAATGCTGATGGAAAGTAGTTCTTAGAAAGGCACTGATTATATATGAATGTTAGGGAGTCACTAATGACTGGTGCAGCACATCAAAGAATTCGATTACTGATTCCATCTAAACCAGAGGAGTTTGTTTGCTTGAGGTTAGAGAGATTTTTATACACTTCAGCAACAGACAGAAGTGGGATCTCTGGAGAAATAGTCGTGGTGCATTTTTCCTCACACAATGGTGCTAGTAGGCTTAAGTCACACTGTGAATCTGGTATTGATGACTTTAAATAATCAATTTCTGATTTGAAGAAGGAACTGAACGTTTCACATGTTAGCGAATTAGGTATTGCCTGATCTGAACAATGTTTCTTATTGGTTAGCGTATTAATAGCCTTCCAGATATCGGCACTGTTTGTTTTATCTTTAATTAATCTAATAAAGTGGTCTTTCTTCACTTTACGAATTTCATATTGCACTTTATTTCTTATTTCGCGATAAGCAGTAAAGTTTTAAATTTTTGTGTGCCGTATCCCGCTCTCTCATAATTTCTAGAACTGCACTAGTTTTCCAGGGTGATTCAGTTTGGCTTTTTACTCTAACTTCCTTAACTGCATACAGATAGGTAGAATGCCCTGGTTGAAGCAGGCAGTCATCTCCAACAGTTCTACATTACTCTTGTTCTTCGTGTAAAATTATCTGACCCCGTCAGGCTCGGGCGCAGTGTTTTTCAATTTTTTCAGAACGGTTCACATCTTCAACCTCTATGCTGTCTTCATAATGTTTTATTTCTTTACAGTGGCTGCCAAATCACTCTAACTGCCTCTCTGTTGTCTCCATCATTGTGGTATGTTTGTGAACGGAATCTCTCCAGGAAAGCCTTCCCATTCTCTTTGTCTGTGGTCAATAGCAAACCGTCGTCTCTATGAATTGTTCTGTCTAAAGCATCTGTCTATGTAGCTTCCACAACTGTCCCAAAGTTGTATCGTCCCTATTTCCCTTAAAAAAATGTTCTTGATGTTGTTTTTGAATCTGTTTCTAATCATTACATAGTCAATTTGGTTTCTATTTTTATGTCCTGGACTCGTCCACGTATACGGTTTTCTAGGTGGATGCTGAAAAAATGTATTACAGATAATGAGCTTTTTCTCTTTGCAAAACTGTATCAGTCTGTCTCCTCTGTCATTCCTTGATCCCCTGCCAAAAAGCCCTACAATTTGTTTGTGCGCTGTAAGTCCTCAGCACTAACTCTCAATTTTCAATTGAGCCTACTCTTACTTATCTCCACTACCTCTCAACCATGTGTGGCCAGAAGAAAACTGGATGAAAAATTGAAAAAAGAAAAAAAGCCAAACAGCCTTAAAAAAAATAATTCAGATTTGGCTCAAAAGAACCAAAAGAAATAAAAAAAGGCACAAAAAAAAAAAAAAAAACTTGCGCACATACACATGTATGGAGCGAAAACAAAAAGCTAACAAAAATAAGTAAAATTGGGGACCCTGAAAAGGGCCGTGTTTTGGGCTGACTTGAGTGCTGAATGATGATGTACCAGAAGGATGCAGTAGTGCTGTAGGTGACGGCGGACTTGAAAAATACGAAATAACAGCTCAAACACCAAGCAAAAGCTAAGGCGTAGTGAAACGCCGCAAAGAAACAGGGAATAATAACATTGGATAACAAACTCCAAGCACATAAACACAGCCACGATATAACCAATTCTCAATCTAGGAGCCGGTTGAAAGAGGCATGAAGTTTTTAGTTTTTTTTTCAAACATCAAGATCAAGAAGATACACCTACCTACACAAATACATTACTGCAGACAAAAGAACATGCAAACACACCTATGCACATACTTAACTACATATACATAAATAACTACATGGAAAATCACATACATACATACATACATACATACATACATACATACATACATACATACATACATGCATGCATGCATGCATGCATACATACATACATACATACATACATACATACATACATACATACATACATACATACATACATACATACATACATACATACATACATACATACATACATACATACATACATACATACATACATACATACATACATACATACATACATACATACATACAT